>JAQFYP010000072.1:0-42698 GCA_034694865.1 Bilobella braunerae
ACGCTTCAAGTCTCCCGCCCCACTTATCTCGAATAGATCCAACTCCATGCTCCACTTCATGTTCATCCCACACCTACACAAACATCAGGTTTCAGAGGTCGCGGAAGCGTGAACGGGAAGTGCGCCGCCGAAATTTAGTTGTAATATCACGTGACAATAGATCTCAGTTCATGGACGTTGCGCATGACTCTAAAACTTATAATTCAACTAATAAACAACAAAGTAGACCACGTTGTGTAGCGATGTAGGTGAACAAGTTGTTGGAATGTAGAATTTACTTTCTCCAAGTTTTAATTTCTTCTAATTTTTTTCTGCCAAATTCAACTTTTCACTTATTACAAAACTTTCACTCGTATTAGATATAAAAGTTTGAAATAACCTTACATGTAATTGCGTTGTATGTAATTAAATCTTAAAATTTTAATTTATTGAACAAGTTGGTTTCGGTACAGGAAGCGGAAGTTTTGGAAGCGTTTAGTAATACTGCAGCGATACATGGTTATTTTGCAACTTTTTTCAAACTTTTTTTTTATAACTTATGTTCAATTTGTGCAATATTACCACTCCCTCAAGTGAGGACTATTTTAATTTCAAAACGACGTTTTTGTATAAGTTACAACGCCGAGTACCAAAAAAATATGGTGTAGGTGGGAAAAAGATTTTCGCTAGATTCTACTGAGGCTCTGAGATATTAGCGTTGGACTGGCATTGTCAAAGGGAATTGTAATTCGCTGTAATTCAAATTAGTTGCACGTAAATTAACATTAAATCATACTAAATTAGTTAATTTGTCATGATTAATTGTATTTTAATTAGTAATTTTATTAATCAAATTGTATTCTCTTTAATTGTATTTTCTTTACTTGTATTCTCTTTACTTGTATTCTTTCCGATTGTATTCCTTGTTATGATCAATGTTGTATTTAAAAAAAAGATTGATTGTTTTTTTTATATTTAATTTTTTTTATTTGAGATGTTGAAGATTGTTTTTAGAATTTGTTTAAGCCTGCAATTAATCTTAAAATATTGGAACCTCGAAAATTGTAGATTTAAATTTTACAGTTCTTTTTCAAAATATTTAGGTGGAGTTTAAAATTTATCAGAATTTTAGAGTTGTACAGTTTATAACTCTGATTTCCCAATTGCAAGATTGCTTAAGCAAATATTTTGAAAAAAAAATCAAAGGACCAGATACGCGTAGTCGATAGTTTTGGTCGATAATCGATAGTAGGAGTCCATACTTCATGAGATTGTCCTACGGGAATAAATTTTAACTTTAGCATCCGTGACATTTTTGTCGCTGAAACCATCAATTAGCGTTCTGCCATCCAACTAACGCTTCAATTGAGCGCTCTATTTTTCTGGAACTGCTTCCGCTTTTCCTAGTGACATAAGTGGCCTCAATTTCAGACGTCGTCAGCAGGCCTCTGCTTTTTTTACGCGCAAAAGGCTTCCAGCTGCTGCGCTTTGTTTGTGGATTTTGTACCGAAATATTACAAACGCCAGAAATTTTGCTAATTTCCGAATCAGAGCTTCCGGTTAGAAATTATATTTATGAGATTTTGAAAAGCACTATAATTATTCGAAAATCACAATTTTTAAATTTTAAAATAAAATAAAATTCTTTAGTTCCCCGTCAGTCTAAAAAAAAGTATGATAACGTGACGTAACGAGAAACTTCGAAACAAGTTTTGAAAAGACACTTTTGTAGAAGGAAAATTTCAAATGCAAGTATTCTATGTGCAAACTCCGAAAGGTTTTGAAAACAATAAGGATTTTGCAAATGTTGTAAAGTTAGCTATTGACTCAATTCTCACCATTCAGAACAAGTCAGGAGTTTCATTTGAAAGTAAAACTTTCTCCGGTACTTTCACCGAAATTGAAGATTTGTGGCTAAGAAGCAGCAATTTTGGAGAGAAAGTAATAGAGGATCGCTGTGTGAGGTCCTATCAGCTGTAAGTGGTGCAGTGGTGAGGCGTCACGTGGTGCTTCCACGCTGAGAATGTAAATGCTAAATCCGAGGCGGCGCACGACTCCTCATCTAATGGAAATTCAGTTTAAGGGGCTTTTTGAAGTCTGACCCTTATTCCAAGTGCAGTAGCGGCAGGGAGTGCCGTGGCATTCCTTAAAAAAGCAACTTTATATTTTCATTTAGAAAGTATTTATTGCCTCGAAGAAAGTGAGGGAGAATTTATGGTAGTGGAGATGAAGGGTGAAAGCCACAAAATCGCTTTTAACGATTTCTTCAAAAATGCACTGCAGAACTCACGGAAAGTAATTGAATTTAAATGTCGCTGATTAAATAAGCGTAACGTATAAAGCTAACTTTTAGAAACGTAAATTAAAACTTTGGACATGCATGACATGCCAAGTTCCACCTTAGTTGGCCGTTTTTGAAACCCAAAATTGGTAATTTCTCCTGAATGGAGTTTAATTTTAAAATTTTGTTTACCGTTTCGTTAAGTGTTTTAAAGGCATGTTAGTTCATGGGAGGTTAGCTGAAGATTTTGAAGGCAGTTTTGTTGTAATAAATGTTCTTTTTATGGGTACTTTTGAATTAGGGGTATTTAATTAAAAGGACGAGATGAGGAAAAGGGAGGCCCTTTGAATTTAATTTTGGCGCATCAAGGGCCAAACTTGTGAATGGAAAAATGTAATGTAATTTATTTGGCGCAGAGATCTAAGAATCTTTTAAGTTGAAAAAAGGTATTGCGCTGTGCCTTGGTATTTTTTCATTTTTAAAATAATATGTTTTGAAAAAAAAAAAACTAATTGAGGAACACGTCCTCAACTCCAGTGCAAGTGAGCAGACATGCGAATACATGATAACTTCCAAATAGCTTATTCTTTACCTAAAGCGATTTTTGAAAAATTGCGTGGCGTTTCTTCAAAAATTTTTAATTAACGTGATGCAAAACTGTGCGCCGCGTGGTGAATTTTGAAACGAATCTCATTGAAAATTTAATGTTTTTCAGTTGTTGTGCTGAGCTGTCATTAAACTTAAACTGCTTAATACTTTTGGTATTTGACGTTATATGACAACTGAATACAATTAATTAATCGTATTATTAATTCTATTTTATTTGAAAATTTAAATGATTAGAAGTTATCTAGTTAATTGCTGTTGTTTCTTGCTAAAATTAAGTAGAATAATATTTCCCCTAATAAACTTAGGTCCATCTCTCGAAGTGATGAGAATAAAGAAATCCATTTTTTTTAAAGAATATTTTATTGATTTTGAAGTGAGGTCTAATATTTTCTAATAATTGATAACATGTGAAAGCAGACACTAGACATAATGTTTCTTTCATCAGTTGTCCTTGCGATGACGCCTAACAGGTTTTTTTTTGGAATGTTTTAATGACGCTATTTCCACGCTTGGAGGGCTATGTGGTCCTTATAGTGGTCCTTAGTCATGTTCAAATAGAGCTAGCGCTTGCTACATAAATTTTCTAGCAGCAGTTTCCGGTTTTCTACAAAAAAAAAGTTGGTGCAATTAGTTTAGTTCTGCTTTCCTTCAGGCAAATAAAAATGGACGCATCAGAAAAAGAGAAAGTGAAATATTTATCTATCAATTTTTTTAAATGCCCAAATTAAAAAAAAATAACTAACATCAATGCTTAGGTTCATGGTAATCAAGGTTAACAGTAATTTTTTTACTTCAGACGTTAAAACAGTGCTTGACTACTATTTTTTTAAAAGGAGACCGCTGGGCTTCCGGAAGTGACATAGATTTTTTTTAGAAAAGTAAACGAGACGTGACATTTTTGAAAGAAAAATTGAGTGAAAGCCAAACTTTCCCTCATCCTTCTCAAGCTGTCCAAAACAAATGACACATCCTTAATTCATATCAATTTTCCAATTTCCTGCTTTTCCTCTGCAACCAGTCTTGACCTACTTTCTCTTCTAAAGAAGTCACGTGTGGAAGTTACAGTAAAACTTCCGTGCGTTTGGTCCACTAGCACTAACCTATAAAAATAACTTTTTATGCTACGCACATTTTCCTTTAGTTTGTTCGCGGTTTTGGTTTTCTCGATATTGGCCTGCTACCTTTTAAATTTGCAAATTTGTTTTTTTTTTAATTCGGGTTCCTGTTTCAATGAAGTGCGTTTTATGAATAGGCAATTTCTAAAACTGTTTTTAGAACAAAATTTGTTTAGGACATTCTATTGAAGTGCTTTCAAATTTCATGCTCCAATTAATTGGCAGAGCAGTTGAAGTCAATTGTTGATAATGAAACACTCAAGTTTCTGCCAAGGCCACTTTCACTTTCAAATTCAACTTTCACGACATTACCCTTCCGGAAGAGAAAGTTACGCGTTCTGAGCCAAAAGTAAAACTATTCTGTAAATGAAATGCGTTTCCCAAAACTTTTAGAACAAAGGAGCGACGAAGAAAGTTTTACTGTTCAGAAGAAATGCAAAGATTGAGAAAACTTTGAAAAACCAAATTCAATGAAGTATATTTTTAAAAGTAACGTGATCAAAAATGATGCTATTGTTAGAGTGTGTAATTTTTGACAAATGGTTTGACAGGATCTATTTTGAAAATTGTGAATAGAGTCATTTCGGTTCATTATTAACATGATATCATATTTTGCGTAATTTGATACCATTTGCTTCAAATTTTGACGTTCATCAAATTTCCTTTGTTTCGCACTCTGAACTATTTTTGCCGCAGTGTTTCAAATTTTAAATCAATTTTTTAGCAACAAAGCGTTTTTTAAAAATTTTCTAAAATAGAAAATCACATTGTTAAAAGGAATCAAAATTGTACTTTTCAAAAAATGTGTCTTCATTTTCAGGTCCAAAGTAAGCGGATGAGCTTGCTGTTCAAGAAACTAAACGTTTAGCAGCCGAAACAAACTGCTACATTCTCCGAGTGAAAGTTAATTTCAACAATAACTTTAAATGTAAAATAATTATTTAATTGAACAATTAGTTAACTCAATTAAGTCTCCTCTTCAACTCGTGACAATTCTTTCTTCACGTCCTCATTCTTTCATTCACGCTGTTCACGTCCTCTGGGAGTAGGCGAAAACTGCAAAAGCAACATGATCGTAAGGCTTGATTAATCAACCTCTGTCAACCTAACCACACCAATTGTTCTACAGCAATTTCTAATTTCACCTAACTTCAACAGCCCACTCAACTAGCGTTAACAATATAGGTTAACAATTTAAGGAGAAAAAGTTAATGTAGACTCAAAAGCTCATTTGCTATTTTGGTATCACGTGACGTGACCCGGTCACGTAACTGCACTACTCAGTCATTGATGTCTTCCTTTCAAAAGGTGTAGGACAAAAAGTGAAGGATGAAAGTGTGCCACAAGGGAAAGTAATATTGTATTTTTGTCTTCAGTGAAAGTGTTTTCAGAGACAAAAAAGGCAAATGGAAAGGTAGGTAATGGACCCTTTGACATCTCCCGCCGCCATTGATCCACAATAAACCCTTAACGTCGTTACTGACTTCCCACGTGACATTGTGACATCTTATTGTGACACTTCCTGTCTAGTCTTGTCTACAATTACATAATGCAGCGCATTATTTTTCTTCGACAGCAAAACAAGATGTATTATTCATCCATCCAAAAAAGGATGGTGGGAAAATAAATAAATAAATTCAAAGGTTGGGTTAGCAAACAACGGTATTAAGTCGGCTTTAAAAATCCCCTGCAAAGGCATCTGTCACGTGTGTTTGCCCTGTAAGGAAACTTTCTCCAAGTTTTGCCTTGAAGTGGCCTTTTCTTGATTAATTGGACATTAGTGGGCTCAGTTGGCGGAAGCGGGAGTTTATGAGTGGTTAAATGATAGAGACGCAGAAGAGGGATTAAAAGACTTTCGCAGTATCTGTGGCTGGTTTATGAGACCTTTCAAGCGATATAGCGCCTTCCAGCGATTTAGCGCCTTCCAGCAATTTAGCGCCTTCCAGCCACTAATAAGCACTTTTATATTTCCTCCTCCCTCTTCTTGGGCCTAATGGACTGTCGTAAATTCTACTCTCCATGACAGCCACGTTCCTTTGCGAATTTTGTGCTCACTCAGCAACTTTCCCTTGCAAATTAGCCACCAATTGGCGGCCGGTAATTATGAAATTGCGCCGCCGAAAACTAATCCTTACCGTTACCGCCCTTTTCAAATTTTTAACTAAACGGGCGACCTCCTTAAAGAAAAAGCTCTTTAAAAACAGAGAAAATTTATCAATTCCACTTTCACTTCTTCCCCTTTCAAATCGAAATTCGAGAGGGAAAAAATTTACACACTATTTCTGAGAGTGAAAGTTTGTAGTTTGTCCAAATTTTTAAAATTGTGTTACAAAGGAGCATCATTTGTAAATATAGGTAACAACACAATGAAAAATATAAATTTTCAATCGGCCGAATATTTTTTCACCTGTATTATTATTTTTTTTTAGAATTTTTTTAACAAATTTTTGACAAAAAAAAGCAACAGTGATTTTTTTTGTGACTTTGACGACTTTCTCCAGCTTAACGATTTACCTTTAGGATAATAAAGGATTCAAACTAGGCTTACTTTGATGAAAGTGGTAAAAATATTACGTTGTTGAGATACATTTGTACTTTACGTGTTTTAATAGGAACATTTTATATTTTTAGGTTTCAATTTTCACTTTCACTTCTACTCCGCTCAAATCAAAATTCGAGAAGGAAAGATTTTCAAACCATTTCTAAGAGTCAAAGTTTGTAAATCGAACATTTTTTTTTAAATTGGTTAAAATTAATAAAGAAAACTACAACTAGAATGAACGCGCACAATTGAAAATATAAATTTTTAATTGGCATCAAAGCTCATCCGAATATTTTTTTACCACTATTATTTTCCAGTATTTTTTAGACAAAAGCTATTCTCTCCTGATGAAGGCGCAACAAAAAATATTTCTCATTGCAAAACAAGCCCGTCCTTAGACGAGTTTCATTTAAGGAGCGATTCATTTCTAGTCTTGCATTTTTTATTCAATTTTTGGACCTTTTTGCCGGAAAAATAAGAAATTCACATCTTTAATTGACATTTAATTTTGCTAAGCCCTTTGAACCTTTAGGAGGGAAAGTTTAGGGGCCAGATTTTGAGTGTTTCGGCCCTTAAGGAATTAAGGTATAAAAAAGTGCTATAGAAATTCTAATGCTATGAAAAAGCTTTTGGAAATTACAGGGCTCACAGACTTGTGCTGGACAAACTTTCCCCCACATCTCCTAAGGGTAACTCTCACTTTTCCAGACTTTCGCTATTTTAAAAAGTCAAGTGAAAAATTGGTGTTTGAAAAAAAAAATTCAGACAGCCTTTCTGACGAAAAACTGTTTGTTCCATTCGAACAAACGCGATTCGTCGAAATACTTTATGACTGTGACGTTGATAATTCAAGAATTTTCAACTCCTGTATCAATTACTTGCTCTTGCAAAAGTGTGCTCATCTTTGTACACGTACCCCTAATACTGGAAATAACTTTCTTGCCTATACCACACTGAAAATAAATAGTAACTTCTACTTCTCTGTTTTCCCAAGGCAAAATTTTCAGATAACTCTATTTGCCTAGGTTTATTTTAAATTATTTTCTAAACCTAAGCCCAACGTACCGATAACAAAAATCTGTATCTTTGTTAATTGCGCTGACCTATTTTTGAACTCTGTTTAAAGTGCATGAGGGAATCTTTTTGTGAAAAGTGAACGTTGTCCCACATGGTTGCGGTTCTAGATTCATTTGAGTTGAATGCATAAGGTATGTCCAGTTTGCAAGGTTTGCGAGATAGGTGGGCTATGTGTGCTAGGTTAACTTTGTATGATATTTGTGTACGCTACGTAAAAAATTTATGAGCTTTATGTACGCTAGGTTTGATTTAACGTTAGGCTTATGTGCGGTAGGTTAGATTTACGCTACATTGATGGTTCTCAAGGCTATGCTACTTTAGGGTTTTGTTGATACAACGGGGCGTAGGAGAGGAAATGAAATCCGGGAAGTCTGAAGTGCTTCAGCCACTAATTGCACTCTGCTCTTATTCAAACCTTGCTTTCTCCGCTACTTTTTTTTCCCGAATTTCCGTTTTCTAATTTTAAAACAAGAAAACCTAACCTAACCAATTTATAGGACACTCCTCCGCCATTTCAAACAAAACCAAATTTGCCGCCAGGGCCAATGAGCTGCTTCCTTCGAAACCTCCCAACGCATTTGAGGCAATTAAGCTATCGGTTTAGGTTCTGGAGTTTCGATTTACCTGAAACAGGTGAAGTTGGTTAGACTATTGTGAAACATAGTTGCATTTTCGGTTTCAAGTTTTTCAGGTTTCACGTCTTAACCCTCTAACTACCCATGTGAGACCCTTGGAAGCGAGACAGGGGCTCCTGACGCTTCTAACTTTCCAATTTATGAAAAAGCATAAAATCAGATTTGACCCTAGCATACCCCTATTAATACCCCTGCAGACGCCCAGGAGGGGTCTGACAATGAAACCCATCTCGTTTTTCAGAAAATAAAATTGTAGAATAATTTTTGTTACGTACAAATTTGTTAACTCATAAGAGTACCTATTTCGCTCCGTTAAAAATGATTTCGTGCTTTCTTTTGTGTTCAAAATGTGTTTCCTGTGTTTTCCTGTAGAAACACTAGGCAATGCTTTCTAGAATTTGAGAGAAAGAGTGTTTTCATGAACTTTGAATTCTAAATCTGTTTCAAACACAATTTTTTCCGCCTTTTTGAAAATTCAAACGCCCAAGTTTGCAAAGTCCTTTCTTCCAATTAGTACAAGTTGTCTCCAAGTCCATTCTCCAGATTGCGCCTGTGGTTAAAGTTCTATTTAAAACCTTCACCAACTTTCAAGCACCGTCTGCCATCACTTGGGCTGGAAAAAGCTCTCTTTCCATTTTCTAAATTTCATATTCACAAAAACAAAGTCAGCATAACCACAAGCACTACTCAAAACCACTCGAATAAAATTTAATATTATAATTAATCAAGGGCAACCTCTCTTTTAGTTAACAAATTAAATTAAAATGACAAATGAATGATTCATGAAACTAATGTTATACAGAAAGTTTTCATATCGAAAAAAAATCATACAGGAAAAAACGAAGGTATTAATTAAATTTCACAGCATTTACAATGCATAGAGAGTAAACTTTATTTTAGATGTTAACTCGCATTTTGATTCTACATTGAAATTCACTTTCCCCGACTTTCTCTTTTTGCCACTCAAAAATCGCTCCGTAAAGACGCTGGAGAAGCGTTGGTTTTTCCGTAAGGCAAGGGTTTTCTTATAAAAAAAATTAGCATTTTCCGCTCAAAATCTTGATGAAAATCGATTGAGGTAATGTAAATGTGCCTTTAGAATTGATTTGGGCCATGACATGAGCTCAGGTTAGTAAAAGACGTCGCCGGTTGGGCCATCTGGACTCATGTCACCCTTCCAGGAAAATCACATAGAAGCATTAGCTTTTATTACCTCTGAGAACATGGAGACAACTAAAAATGTCAGCTTCCTTTCTCTTGTCTCCTTCACTAGAAAACTAGAACGATTTTCAAAAAAGGTCTTCCAAACAACGTTTTTTTTTGCTGTACTATGCTTACCCCAAGGCTTTGACTTCCGCTTTCTCCGTATCCCTCCAAATTCAATTCAAGACTCCCTGCGACACAAGAACTCAATTTTCTCAGAATTCAACTAATTTGTGTTGAATTTTTGCTTTTTTTTATCACACGCAATTTTTTAAGTTTCTTTGGATTTCAATTTTGAGTTTTTGTTTTTAGTTTTTTGAGTGAAGTTTGAATGACTTTTTTTTTCATAAAAGAGGCGTTTCCCTAACTTATTCAGACTGGCTGTTTCTAGGTAAGACGGTAAAAGTTGGAGTTCAACTTTCACTTTTCTCGTCTTTTACTTTTAGAACTTTTACTTTAAAGAGCACAGGAAGTACAGTGAGTTTATAAAGTATCAGTTACATCGTGGGAGTCACTTGTTACTTCTGTTTCATGCGCTATAATATTTGTTGCGCTTTTTTCAGCATGAGCTCTCTGCAATGCCTTCTCAATGTCTCCGATTTGTTTTAATAATGAAAAGTAGTGGCGTGTGTTAAAAAGCACTCTTATTATATAAAATTATGTCACATGGAATTACGGAATCAATAAGAAAAAACTGCACAAAAAGTTACACGACTATTTTGTTTTTAAGGTTTCACTTAAACAGTGAAAATAATCAAATTGATCCTGAGGTTTAGGCATCTGTATAACCTAAATTTGCTAATTAAATTTATTTCTTGATGAATTTCCCAAAACTAAAGTAGTGTACATTCGACTCCATTTGAAACCAATTTTTCGGATTTTTGGGGAATTTACCACCGTAAGAGGTATTTTGTATTTCGGGAGTAAACAAAAATGCAAAGAAAGCGTCAACTTTGGATTGATTTTAATGGAGTATTATGAAAAAGTGGAAGTTTGTGAAATAACCATGAAAATGCAAAAGTATAATTTCTATTAGGTAATAGAAAATGCAAATGCGCGACTTCTGTTGCAGCCCTACCTTTCTCCGTTAGAAATTTAGTTGTAGAGAAAATCGTAGGTAGGGCGAAGGGCATAAATCAGGAGAAAATCCCTTTCTCTAACCTCCGCTTTCACTGAGAAAAAGCCAGATAAAGCAACAGAGAAAATGTGTCAATTTAATGTAGCGAAAGAAAAACGCACCATAATTTCAAGTCATTATTTTCTCTTCTGAAAGCTACACTCCCTTCCGCTATGGTCACATTTTGCTTCCTAGAAACTCCACAATTCCCATACATTTTTTGACAGTTTCAAGAAACAAGTTTAAAAAATATTCCTTGACCTAATTCCACACAGTCATATTTGTTTTTGTTTTCGTCATTTTTTCTAAATATATTTCCAACAATCGCAAGAAACGTAATGAGATTTGGAGACGTGAAATCAACGACAAAACTTTTGTGCTTTTTGCACCATAGAGCTAATAGAAAGTGTCAATATTGCAACCAAATTTATTTCGCACATCCTTTCTCGTCCTAAAAATACCAAAATAAATAATAGCTTAATAAGTGACTAAGAAAAAAAAAACAGCAAAAGCATTTTTTAGCTAACCTCCGCAATCGTCAAGAATTGCTTCACGGTGACGCACTCCCTAGAAAACTTTCACTTTTAGTGCTACAGTTGATGTTAGCAAAAGTGTGATAAAGGCATGAAATTTTAATCGAATCATTATATTGGGCTTATAGTAAAAATTTGCTTGCTTGTATTCCAATAGTATTTTTAATACAAAAGCAGGAAGTACAAGTTGGTGTATTGTAGAATTATTGTTCTAAATTCTTAAAAGTTTGTTCAAAATTAAATTAAAATTGATTCAACACATTTTGAGTGTAAAATGAAAAAAAATCTCAAGCTTTCCTTTGATAAGGACTAAAATCATGATCATGAATGAGCCGAACCACACAGATGAGCCGTGAAAACTACTTACGATAATTTTGAGTCGCGGAGGAGGAATTTTTGTTACAGTGGCGTCGTAGAGATGACAATGACAAATAATAAATCATTTAATAAAATTCTGTATCTGAGTTTAAAATTTTGAAATATTCGGCAAATTGTACATTATCGTTCCAATAGCGAGTAGACAAAAATCCGCCAAGTTGGATTTCAACCCCATTTTAGAAAACACAACACGACTTTCTCTTTACATTCACCTGCAATTAATCATGTAATGACACAAAAACACTGGCCAAATCTAAAGCTTTTAATAACTTTCTACTATAATTTGAATAGTCCAAAATGAATTTTTGTTACAGTGGCGTCTAAGTCTTTGAGCAGAAATAAGTAATAATTAATTTAAAAAATTCTGAAGCTCAACTTGAATAAAATGTTTGAGATTTTATGTACATTTCGCATTAGCTTTTTATTTGCGATCGGAGAAAAAACGCCAAGTTTGATTTCTAGAATATTTCAGACTAAATACTACGACTTTTTCTTTACTTTCACCTTCAAAACGTTTCACCTTTTTCCTTAAGTTATCGACCCCTATTTAAAGAGTACTATTTTTTGTTTATAATGAAGTGGTGAGTAAACAAATTGTGCAGTGGGTAATCAACTACATTGTATTTCCCCAATTCATCTTTGCAAGTGCGTTTGAGCAAAAAAGTTTTTGGAGAAAATGAAAAGTAGTTGTTTTGATAAAGCAATTCTAGCTTTTGGTTGAAAAATGCTCCTTGCGCGCAGGAGCGGAGGAGTGAAAATTCCCATTTTGACAAGACACTTTATCCTGAACCCACTGTCTGCCTTTTTGGAAGATGAGAAACAAAAGCGCTTCATTTGCAAACGACGGGTAGGAGAAAACCAAACATTTTTCAAATAACTCGCCTCCTCCTTTCACACAATCACCATCATCTTCCACCAAGCTAAACACGCTTCCACAAATGAGTCAAAAAAAGCCACAGTAAATGTGCTATTCTTCAAACAAGGGCCCATCCTAAAGAGGAAACAATTTCAAGTGTCCAAGGGCCAAGGTTCCTAGAGTCAAAAATTTCTGAAAATGAAATTTTAATTTTGTAGAGTGGAGCAGAGTTCAAGATGATAGAGTTTTTTTTAATGTTTTGAATTTAGAGCAGCTTCATGTATTTTTCTAAAATGTGGCGATTCAAAGAATGTTTGGGTACTTAAGGGACTGAATTGTGTCTCACTATCAGTGGGTCTGACAAGAGACTTTAGTAAGTGTGTGTCACGATTTAGAGCGCCAAAAAATTGTCTTTTGTGCTTTGAACACCGAGGAATTCAAAAGAAGCGCTTTTGTATGGAATTGAAAAGAAAGCACTTGAATGCTTTGGCGATCGAACCGCTTTGTACTTTTGGCTTCTGCCGGATTTCCTCAATTCAAATGCAAGTGAAGTGGAAAATAAGAAAAAATAGACACGAGAGAACTGATAAAATAAAATTCAAACATTCTTTAGCTTTCTCTTTTTTTAAGGACTACCAGCATTCATAGAGTTGTACAAAATGGCGCAAAATACTCAATTTTAGACTTGTTTTTACAAATCCAAAATGTGTTTACTTTCTTCTTTAGCTAACAAAGTTTCAACTTTCCTTTTCATTTTAGTTACTTTTGTGTTTCCATGAAGTTCTGAATAAAAAAATTAGAAATTTTAACTAAATGTCGTTAGCAGAATTTGTTGATGGTGTATAGCATAATTTAGCTAACAAATCTAGTATTTTTTAGGTCTTATAATGAGTGAATAATAATATTGACCCAAGACCCATATCATGCAAATAATAATACATAAATTATGTTTCTCAGTTATTTAGTGAAGAGTGTTTGTGTCAAAATTTCTGTCACTTCTATAAATAGAAATTTTGAACTTGATCGATGAAACCTAGTGAAAGCAGTGGGTATTTTTTTTTACTAATTTAGAAGTTGATTAATGCCTCGCCTCATTAGGTTTACACCACGTGACTTGGGGCTGGACTTTGAAACGGACAGGAGCATAAGTAAAAAGCTGAAATTACAGATGGGCAGTAGGGCTTTCTTTTGGGCTCCTTTGGAACTCTTGGATTCCGATATCTTGGAGAAAGCAGCCCAAATATATCACTGCAAAATCCGTCATTCTAAAGCTCATAAATCTACAACGGGCCGGTTCCAGCAAGGGCGATATAACAAAATACGTCAAATTTAATATACCAAACTAAAATCGAACAGGTTAAATTGTGCTTAACTTTACAAAACTAAAAATTTGCCAAAAGTAACCTAAATTATTACCACTCAAGTCAACATTATAAACTCAATACTGACACGTGCCCTCAGAAATTCTAATTAAGTGGAGAAAGTAAAGGATTTGAATATTCCGGCATCCGGAAGAAAAAGTTGCAAAACAATAGGAGAAAAAAGGTTGTCGGAAAAATGGTGGAAAAGTTTAATCGTTTTGATAGAGGCAGGGCCACCATAAATCTCACTGCACATGGTAATTAATATTAGTCAAAAGTTACATTGGACAAAATTACATTGGATGTAATTTACATGGGACCAAATTGCATTGGACCTAATTTACATTGGACCAAACTGTTTTGGATTAAATTACATTGGACCAAATTTACAATGGACCAATTGCCTTGGACCAAATTGTTTTGGACCAAATAACATGGAACCCTGCACATTATTGCAGAGACAAAATAGTGGCTCCTAAAATGGTGGCTCTTGCCTAGAGAGGAGTCTTTGCTACTGTTATATATTTATATTATTTGTTATGATATTTGAAATTTTGCACAAATTTTGAGTTTACTTAGGTTTACTTATCTTGTTTAGACAAACATTGAAAAAAGTAAAAAAAAAAATGTCGGTTAAAAATAGGACAAGTATCCGTGTAGAGTTTATGTTATCAAGCACATATTTTGAGGCAAAGTCGTTCACACATCTTTCCTGGACAACTGAGGAGAGCCCTTTGCCAGAGGAGAATTGATAAAAAGTCTGGATTTATAGTTATGTTCTATTGGGAGGCCCTTAAGGGCCCCCTTTACAGAACCCTGCAATCAATACAGCCTACGCTCGATCGCTTTCAGCGTTCGACTCGCGTAGAAAGGTCGAAAGTTGCTTTCTCTTAGAAATTGTCGAAATGCGGAGAAATGAAGCCCTTGGGTTTCTAATCGATCTTCAAAATCTTCCGTATCTGTTTCCATGGCCAAAAACACGGTTTTCTTCTCTTTCTCTCTCTCAAGACAAAATGGAGGTCAAAAGCTCTTTTTCTCAAAGTACTCAGCCCAAATTGCTCCTTAATTTTTGCCAATTTCAATCAATTCACGAATCTCCAGCGACCTTTTACTATCTTCCTGGAGAAAAAACTTTCTCCAATCTCCAAAATACAAAAACTTACCTTCCGTTGTAGTGCCACTTAAGTTTTCTATAGGTAGTTTTTTAAACAACAGATCTTCCTCATTGTGTGTAAAACCACCAAAGCAAATCCTCAATTTAGAGCATTTCAAATAAATGTTGTTTTCTCTTTTTTTATCGGAGAAACCAATTATTCTTTACCTTTCAATGTAAAAGCAGGAGAATTCAAGTGAAAGTAGCCCCTTCTTAACTAATGCAATGCAATACTTTTCATCAAACTAAAGATTCTTTTACCTTTACTTTTCAAATTCTAAGACTGAAAGGAAGGAAAAGTAGTTGCCATAGGCTACCGGTCACAGAAGCTTCAGAAGAAAAATAAGAGGAACGGAAAACTTAAGTTTCTTTTTGGAAATGTAGGAAAAATAGAAAGTTTGCTTTATCTAAGATATTTTTGGTGAAATTGGATCATTTATGGGATTTTCGAACAAAAACACGTATTTTGGAGGCAGGAAAAATGGGTTAATAGTTTATGGGAGAACCTTTGCATTTTTTTGAGGCTATTCAAAATAATGTTGATATTTGTAGCTTTTTGTCAGTTTTTTTAAAATTCAAATTCTCCGGTCATTTGAATATTACAAATTGAATCTGGCTTGACAAAGAGAGGAAATTGAATCAAAATTCCAAGATGACAGAGAAAAATGTCATTAAGTTGAGTGGAATGCGGACTTTCACTGTTGGACCAAAAGGGTCACAAAGAAAGTGAAAGTAAATGAAACGTGAACTCAATGCGACGTAAAACGTCCTTGCGACAGCCCTGTTGGACACTGAAAGTTGTTGCAGTGAAAGCGGAGGCGTTGTCTCCTTGTTTTTAAATTCTGTGCATAAAGTCGACTTCTTGTTCATGTTCAAATTATTAGGTGACAAAACGTTGGGTTAATATTTCATGGCCCAAATAATGCTTTCATTGCCCATGCAAGCACCTGACGAAATGATTTCCCTTTCAACATTCATTTTCTAAATTTAGAACAGCATCGCCCAAACTTTAACAATAGCAATTATTCTTTTTCAAAAGTCACCAAAGTCACAAAAGTTTAATCAAAGGCCAAATCTCGCTCAATCGGCAAGTGCGCTTGCTCATTTGGAAGTATTTTCTTACGCACTTTTTTATAACTTTTCATTTAAATAGTGTCAATTAGAAATGTCTAGCAGCGATTTCATCGATTCCACCTACTCAGAAATTGACAGCTTTCACTTTCTGGCAACCAAGATTGGCGGATTTGCAGTTTTTGGCGGGATCGCCATGACGCCATTTTGGAGAAAGTGAAAAAAAAAGTCAAAGTTGATTTTTGGGTGAAGTTTTCTGAGTCAGAAATGATGCCGTAATTTGTATTAATAAGTTTGGTCATATTTTTCTTAAAGATGTTTTCCTTAGGCCACTTTTGTTGAATATTTTTGTTATCTGAAACAAATCAGTAAAGGTCAAATTTGAAATTTGAACTTGGCCAAATTAAATAAGAAAATTTACGTCGCTTCTCCAGGATGTTTTCTCCAGTATTCCACTGGCAGTGGCTCGAGGACGCGTAACAGGTTTCGCTGGAGCAGCGTGGTAATGATGCACTGGATTTTGAGACTTAGGACTGGAACAGCTCTGTTAGAGTAAGTCTAGGGAAGTTGGGAACTTCTGAGCATGCGCAGTGGCAAATTCCAACTTTCCGGTCTCTCAAAATAAAAAGGAGGGTGAAAGTGGAGTAAAAATTAGAGTTGCATTTAGTCCCAGGAAGGACCCTTCCCCACTCAGACACAAATTGATATGGTGAAAGTTGGGTAAATCGTGACATTCCAAATCTTTTGCAATAATCGCATTAGGAAAGTTCTCCAACATGTTTTTAAAGCAAAGAGATCGTGACCCAGTGTAAAAGAGACTTCATCGCTCATTCAGTGTTCCAAGCTTATAATTGTGTGTCATCACTATAAAGTGAAAGTTGTTGTGAAGTGAAAGTTTCAGTTTTAGTGTCAAATAAACCTTCGAATTCGAAGAAAGAGAGCGATACTTTGCATCTTTCATAATTTTAATTTAATTTTAAAGCTTGTTAAGTCAAATGCTGTGAAAGCCGAAATATAAGGTGAAAGTGATATTCTCTGCTGTAATGATGTTTGCTTCAAGGTTTTGCTAGCCGGTCGATTTAGAAAATTTGTTCTTACGTTTTAGAACAATTCAGTAATTTACGTTTGTGAAAATGTGTCATTTTCATAAAAATTAAAGTGCGCCATCACTGGATGGCGCACTATTTTTTTTTTCTGAAATGAGCAATTTTTTGTAAAATTCAACAATTTTGTCAAGGCGGATTTTCCAAATTGTTTGAATTTATTAACTTTTTCCTTTGCTTTCTCTTCCTAGCTCTTGACTTTCCAAAGTGAGTTTTGCTTATGAAAACAGTCGGAGAAAGTTGCGAGGAGCCATAAGGCCAATTTTTCAAGTTTTGCATTGTCGTTTCATGGATCAGTTTGAAAGGCTACTTGAAAGGATTTAGAAAGACATAATGTGAATGGGGGTAGTTTGGTTAGTGTACAATGATTTGAAGGGTAGCTTTGATGTTGATCCTTGAATTTCCTCCAGTCTACTTTACTTTCGCCCGAAATTGCTCCAGGATTTTGCGATACGTTTCCCGGAGGCTGGCGGCTTTGCAGCTTGTCTCAACCGCTGCGGATTCACTTTAAGGGCTCTCTTGGATTCTTACAATCCCTTATTCCCAGGGTCTAGAAAATTAGATGGGTAGTTGAAGGGCTCTTCTTCAACAGAGGCTCAAAAGATTTCTCCAAATTAAATCATTCAAGTCGTAGCTTTCATTTGAAGGGCACCAAACTCACATTTCATTTTATTTCTCCAATTCCTACAACTTTCTTTTCAATATTTGCTCTTAGTTTTCTAAAGAGTCGTGCGCCGCTGCAAAAAAGACAAAGAAAGAAAAAAAGTGTTTTATAAACAATTTCACATGCTTGCATTTCGATCCACAGAACTCAATTTTGTTATAACGATGTTATTCATGTATTTTTTGAAATTTTGAAGTTTGAAATTTGAAATTTAACTGAAAATCAGATTTCAAAACTCAAGCTCACGTACCTCAACATGTAAAAAAAAGATTCCTGAGAATCAATTTTCTTTGAATGTAATTTTATTATTTGTTTTAGATGTGTTTAAAAAAGAGTATTTTGTTTTAAAATGAAGTCCCCAGCTCTTGGCATTATTATTAACCTAATTTCAGTTTTGTGTTATTATACAGGTGGCTTCTCTTAAGTGAAGTGAAAGTTGTTGTGAACCAAAAGAAAAAGGAAGTGAAAGTTTGACGCAACTTTTTTGGATTTCAACTTAACTTTGGGGGTAAGTAAATATTATTACAGTATAGTCATTTGTCAATTTGTTTATTTAAAGTACCATGATTATTACACTTCAATTTCAGTTAAATATTTAAAAAACAAATAAAAGCGAATCAGCGATTTTTGTTCGGGTTGCGCTCAACGCTTATACTTGGAACTGCTCAACAAGCTTAATTGAAATTATTTTAAAATTCCAGTTAACATAAAAAAAAGTATTTTGTCATACTCGGTCAAGGTCTCTTAGTTAGACCTTTTTTAAATGCTATAAATTAGTTATTAAATTTTAAAAATATAAACGAGAGAAAATATACCCGTTTTGAATTAATTAAAATTGACTGAATTGGTAATTTTTTTTAGAATCAAAATGTATTAATTTTTATTTGATTCGTAATATTTCATTTCATTTCGTTTTTTACAGTTTCAAAAATAATCTTGTTCAAACATTCATAACTGCCGCACAAATTTTTAGGAGGCAATAATTGCGTAAAAATTAAATTTGGAAAGATAGGGATTCCCATTTCAAAGCAGTGCTTCATTTGCTCTTTTGCTTACTTAAGAGCTCTCGCTAAGTGAGGTTAAACCGAAATAATTTGTAGCGGGCCGGGGGCCCTTTGAGGAGAAAGTAGGCCCTAGAATAATCAAGTTAAAAGATCATGAGGCCCTTGGTTTCACTGATGCTTTATGTCGTTTTCCGGTTTTAAGTCCTCCTGCCCCAGTTGTTCCCCGTTGGTTGAAATAGCAAAAGTAGAAAGTAGGGGGGCCCTTTGGTGAATCGTGATGAGGATGGATGAAAATAGTCTGAAAGGAATTTCAAGCTCAATAAGAATTAATAAGGCACGCAGAATTAAACTTGATTCCAAAGCATCTTACTTCCACTTCAAAGTCCGCTACTAAGCGTAGCAAAAAACTATCTGACTCGATACTCAAAGTATCTATCTCGATATTTGATAGTCAACCAAAAACCACCACAAAACTCACGCTGAAAGTCAGTCGTAGTCTGCAGAACAACCAAACATTGAAAATTTTCGTAGGCCCTTAAGGAAGGGAGCTTTTTGACATAGGCTGGAAATAAGAATTAGACCTTGACGTAGACGTGCTATTCTTGGAAAGCGTATGATCTGTTCACTGTCACTTAGTGACCCTATGAAGGGCCCCTGTAAGGACCCTTTGTTGACTTTCTGTGTCTGCTTTACTTGATAAGAAGTGTACACATACACAAGAAAAGAACGCTCGGAAGACCAGAGGTAAGCCATTTTTTGAAAGCCTCTGTATATTTAATAAAAAAAAGACCGAAAACTTAACCGCTGCAGTGCAAAGTCGGACTTTGATGAGTGAAACTGTAATGACAGCCTAATGGCGTCTTTAGTCGTTTCTTGTGTTGCGCTGAATGAGCAGAGAATGCTAATATGTTTTGCATGTTGAGTAGCATGTCGCCGGCGACATTTGATGATGATTTATGGGAATTGGTGACATTTGGTATAATACCACGTTGTCAAACATTTCCACTATTTCCGCCCAGCTCTTACATGAAAAAGAGAAAGTTGTTCCGAAGTGAAAGCGTGCGTGCAGGTGTCATCTTTCATCAATCATGAACTCTTTACAAAAGAAATGGCATGTCACTGGGAAGGCTTCTACCTGTCCCCTAAGCTTATTTAGCACGCATTAGGTGAAGGCCATTGACCTTCGAGGTCAAGTGTCACGGGAGACCTTTTCTCTGTTCTAACTTAGATTGAACAATTTCGAATTTTTTTTATTTTTAATTTAACAAGTTAAATTACGTAAGTTCAGGAATATCAGGAATTCAGGAATCTGACTAAATTAAAAAAAGACTGGGTATCTTACGATTTATTCTTCTACGACTTCTAAATTTTAGTTTTAAAGTTTTCGAACAAGCTTTTGAAGAAAAATGTTAAGGACTGCGAAGTTCAGAGGTTCTTAAGGTTAAGTAATTAGCTCAATAATTGGTTGGGCGCGCAATGCATCGAGAGAAAGTTTCATAAAAAAAACTTTCAAGATTTTTAAGATGTATCACGAAAATATTTGTCGTTTCTGAATTAAAAGTATTCTAAGATTTTTAGAAATTTAAAAACAACATTTAAATAATTTAGCCGGAAACCCTAAATTTTTAAGCATTTGAATAACACTTTCAGTCTTTTTGTCGCTACTTTTTGTGTACTTGTTTTATTTTAATTGTTTACAAAAGGAATTGCAGACGGAAACGGGTGTTCATAATGCATGAGTTTCTGTTTATAAACAAGTGGGTTTAAAATAGATAATTCTTTTTAAACTTCTCTGATTTGAAGTTCATGCTCTTGGCTTTGTTTATTGTAATTTGTGGGGCCTGGAAAAGGGTCATAAAATTTAGTGGAAGGGAACTCAAGAGCGCTTAAACGCTGTTAATCCGATCATCAAAGCGCTTAGAAGTCCCTTGAAGGGCTCTGATCTCCGCAGAGTGGAACCAAATGGCCTGTGACAAATGTGAAGAGCTCCAAAAGATAATTTCACAGACTTTTTTCAAATAGTTACTTCACCCGTCGGCTTTTTTTTTCAAGCTCAAAAGAGCAAAATTACATAA
Organism: Bilobella braunerae; assembly: GCA_034694865.1. Lineage (NCBI taxonomy): Eukaryota > Metazoa > Arthropoda > Collembola > Poduromorpha > Neanuridae > Bilobella > Bilobella braunerae. The sequence goes on from JAQFYP010000072.1 coordinate 20,757, forward strand.
CGACGTAGTTTAAAAATCTATGGGCTCTGACTGAAGGGGTGGATTTTTTTTCCCTCTAAAATGTGTGAAAGCAAAATGACCTTTCATTTCAATTACGAAATTACAATGCGCTTAAATTTAATCAAAGCTATTACGTGGAACAAATTTATGGGAAGGCATGGATGCATGTCTCGGGGGGAATTTTTAGCGTAAAATTTCTCTTTGTAAGTTACAAAGAATTATAATTTATTTTTGCAGAATTTTTGTAAACAAGAAAAATTCCGTGGGAAGGAATTGGAGGAGGAGGCTCATTATTAAGCTGCACGATTTTTTTTAAGAGTCCTGCGCGTTTTTTATTGTTTGCACTTTGACTCGACGGAGATGAAATGTAAACAGGATTTTTCCGTTCTTGACGTCATGCGGAGTGCAGACGTCGATTAATGTTTCGAATAAGAAACGTTTTTTTTTATCTTCGAGTTGTAATAGAATGTGATTCAGTAATCGAGAAAGCAGAAAGGAGAAAGTAAGGTTACGTTTGCTGCAAATAAACTGATTAAAAAATATCGGTGATGCAAAAGGTAAAGAAAAGTCGAAAGTGAAAGTTCATTTCTTGAAATTTCAAATTGGAAGGATTTTTAGAAAAGCGCTCAGGATTTAATTTTGAGTTTTCGATGTCAGATATTGCCGTCTTCTAATTTATTTAAGCTTATAAAATCGAGAACTCTGTATTACGTAAATACAAGTTTTCGCAAACTTTTAAACAACATCACAAAAAATCATTCTTAACCTGTATTCTTTAAACACACTTTTCAGTTAGTTTTCTCAATTGTAAATTAAGAAGAGGTTTTCGGGTTAGAAAAAGTGAAAGTAAGAACTTTCACTTTAATTTCACATGGTTCACGTGAAGTTTTGAAATCTTGCGCTTGAATTGGATGAATTCTAATAACATTGCTCTGCGGCAATTTCAGGGCGAAGGGCATTAGAGAAGAGTGGTATGAAATTGAGGAAGGATTAAAGGGCTAGTGGGCCCTTAAGGGCGCCTAAATGTGTCTGATTTGTAAATAAGGCCTAATATAAGGCCCATAAGGCCTCTGAGTCGTTCGGAAAGAGTTTATTTATTTTTATGAGATGGTAAATAGGAGATTGGTGTGAAATATTGAGAGATGTTGGTGATCTCTTTGTGATGATAGCTGGAGTAGAAGAGATTTCCTGGAGAAAAGCTCTGGAGAAGATCAACATCAACTTTTTTCAATTCTCCACTGCCCGAAGCGGCAACTTAGCATTCAGGACCTTCACTTTGTGGTCAAAAAAGTTCAAAAGACAAAGATTCGGTGAAGTGGTGCTCTGAACTTATTATTCAAATTTTTCCGGGAAAAAATCAATGGAAATAGTGAAAGTTGGAGTTTTAAACGGGAAACTTTCTTTCTCTTTGTTAGTGTCACTCAGACTTAACACAAGTTTCTCAGTATAATTATCGTTTTAGAACACACAATTACTTAAACGCTCTGCATTTAAGCACATCACTTTTATTTTAAAAGGTTTTTTTTATTTGAAGCTATATTAGTATTAAAAAGTATTAAAAATTGCTCGGTATATTTTTCAGTATCAAAGTCATTGCTCCAGGAGAAAGTGCAGTAAAGCTTATTAAGTGTTAATATGTCGGGGACAAAATGTAACAGAGAAAATTGTCTTCCATGTCCTTGTCTTGAGAACAATCCATTAGCAAATGGTTTTTCCTTTTTTTTTTTTTTTTTTTTATAAATTATGCAAACGGACTCAGATGGAGGATCTGCTCACCGCACTCCCGTCTGCGGTTGCATTGAATTCGTCGGTCTTGTCTTTTGAGCCGTGTCTTGGGATGATTGGGAGCACTGACCTAGATAGGGAGCCCTTAATTGCCTCCCACAAGGACACTTTTTAATCAATTTGAAACGTTCTGGTGGTGGCGGCTGCCTGGCAACTGTCGCTGTCAAGGGAGGGTTGTGTCATAAAACTAGGGTCTGAATTTGGCAGCTTTTCGACCCACTTGCTCCAATATTGTTTTCGCTGATGCTAAATTTTTACAACAAAACTTATGTTTTAGAATAAGTCTTATCTTTTGCAACAAAACTTACTGAGAAATTTAGAACAAGTTTTTCGACCAGCGTAGCGTCTCAACTTTAAAACTGAGACAGCTACCCTTTCAATCAATTTTCTTATTTACGGTTTCAAAAAATGACATTGACGATTTTATTGAAAACATTTAGGATAGAATATTTTTAAAATTTTCAAAATTTTATTTGATTGAACAAGTATTCAAACAGATAGTCATAGAGTTTAAGGACTCCACCATCTGTTGGGAGGCCATCATAAAACCGGAAAGAAGGGTATCTTCTTTTTTAAATTTAGAAAATGTTTTTTAAGAGAAAGTCGTATTTCTCTGTTCTAAATTTCTAGAAAATGTGGAAGTAGTAAGCCCGGGGCTTTTGGGAGGCCGAAGCCCGTAATTGAAGAAATGATGTGGAGAAACTAAAGGGAGGCCCTACCTTTCCCAAAGGGGATTTGAGGGGGCCCATAATTAGGGCCCCCTAAACCTTGAGGTTTATTGTCAAGGGACCCTTGTATTTTCCTGTTTTTCACCAACCTCCCTTCTAGGCTCAATTGTTAAGGTCTGGAAGCTCGGTCCAATTTTAAATGCAAAAAGTTAAGGGGGAGCTAATACCTTTTTTTTTTAGAAAACTTTCACCAGAGAAAGTTGAGTTACGGAGGAGCTAACCGTATTTTTTTTATGAAATTCTTATCAACTTTCACCAAAGACGCTAAATCTCATTTATTACAATAAACAATACCAACGACTTTTTTTGAAAACAAAATCGTATTTTCTTTAATATTATAAATCTGTGTTGATTATGGCTTATGACTAAAGATTATGATTGACTGATTACTATAAATCTCCCTCTTTAGCTAACCTTCAAATCTGAGTTCAAAATTTGCTTGAAAATTTTAAAAAATTCTAAGCGTTTTACCTGAGTGTAAATCTTTTTTGAGTCTTGTTATAAAACTATTTTTTTAAGAAAAAGTTTCCCTTTGATGACGTGTCAACAAAAACTGTCTAAAAACTTTTCAACGTAATATTTTTATGATTTGTACTAGTATTGAACGAGGGTAGTTTTCTCTGCGATTTTCCTCATCTGAATTTTGCTGATCGCTGATTCGCTGAATTTCAGCAAATCGAGTTTACTAATTTGTATTGACGGTGGAAGATTATGGAGGAAATTGGTTTAGAAAGTTCAGGGAACAGGATCTTAATTTAGTGTTGAAGAAGCACTCTACTTATTGATTGAAAATCTATGATTTAATTAACCAATGGCCCCATTTTTCTAAATCAAGAAAACTTCATTTTGAACATGTTTGAACACACTGACGCAGAAGAGGGAAAGCGTTGCGTGGAATACACAAAACATACTTTACGTCTCCCGCCCCTCTTTAAATGGCCGAAATTGAAGAGGGTCAAGAAGAGAAAGCTTCTGCTCAAGTTTTCTACTTGCAAATTTTTTTTGGCATACGCGCTTTTTTTTGCAAAGTTACCCTTAGGTCTCACGCAAAAAAGCGGTTCGATTTCGCTACTTTCGACGCTAAAAACGGTTTGATCTCGCTAGTTTTCACAGCGAAAAAATCCTCGATCTTGATGTCGAGGGATATGTTCAGCATAATATTAAAATAAGACGCGCGAATTCTGTTTGAATTCAAATTGTGGGATGGATAAAAGTGAATCAATGAGTTTTTGATGGAGAGCAGAAGAGTGAGGGGCAGTGCATTCAAATGATTTCCGTCTTCTTTTGGAAACAGCATTTCTTTGTGAAAACGAGAGATTTGATTGAAGGGTGAATAGGCGTAAATACGTGAAAGATCAGTAAAAGTGAAAACGTGATGTGTCCATAAGTGAAAGAAGGATTCAGTGATCCTGCGACATAAATGTAGTAAGTGAAAAACAGGGGACCTTTTGACGCAATGAATTCTGCAGGACCGCTTTACTAACCTTGTCATTGATTTTGTGACATGGAACGTGACACACTCCAAGGTGTCCAAAACCTCAAACGCGGACAACGAAGCTCATACAGGGCGGGTTCGATTCCAGAAATTCGATACAGTGAAAGTACTTTCTGGATCTTATCCTATTATATTCTGTATCAGAATAAGCCTTAATTGGATTTTTTGATTTTTTTTTTCAAACTAGAAACGTTTTTTAAACATAAAATTCAAGAACGGTGAAACACAAGTATATGGCGCATCCTGACTCCAGATAAAAAATTTTTTACTGCAATTTAAGATACTTTGATTTTGCGAGTTAGGTACCAATCTGTAGAATTGTATTTTGAAACAAAAATGAAAATTCTAAAATTCTGGAAATTTTTTGCCTTCTTGAGACATTTTTTGTGTTTTGAACCATTTTTAAAACACTTTATTCTAACTTGTTTTAAAATTGCATTTTCTTGGTTTCGATTTGTTTGCTTCCAAATGTACATTAGTGGGCTCAGTTGGTGAAAGCGGTTAATTTATGAGGCATTTAAATAATAGAGACGCGAAAGACGAATTAAAGGACTTTCGCAGTGTCTCCGGCTAGCCGGTAGGACCCTTCCAGCGATTCAGCGCCTTCCAGTGTTTCAGCGTCTTCCAGCCTCTAATAACCACATTTATATTTCCTCTTCCCTCTTCCGCGACCTGAAGGACCATCGTAAATTCTACTCTCCAAGAAGGCCACGTTCTTTTGCGAATTTCGTGCTCGTTCAGCAGCTTTCTCCTGCAAATTAGCCACCAATTCGTGGCCGATAATTAGGAAATTCCGCCGTATAAAACTAATGTTTCCCGTTACCGCCCTTTTCAAATTTAAAACTAAACGAGCGACATCCTTGGAGAAACTTCCTTTTATGTTAAATCTGGGTCACGATTTTAGGCGACAATTTTTTGAATTTGCAGGAAAGTGAAAGAGCGTGAGTGAAGATTTGTAGATGTTGTGTAAGAATGCTCATTAGTGAAATAAAATGATGAATATTTGACTTTAATGCAGCGGTATATGGCCTTTAGAAGCAGAGGGAAAGTGATCAATTCTACTACCACTCCTTCTACTTATACTCCCTCAAATTGAAATTCGACAGAGACTTTCACTCAATTTCAAGAGTGAAAGTACTGAAACTTTTTATTTCGAGTTTTGTGTATTTATTTTCCCTGGTAATATATCATGCAAGCAAAAGCATTTCAGTAATTTAAATGATTTTGGAAAAGTTCACCTTCTTGGGAATCGTTAGTGCTGCTGTTATGCTATTTTTTAAGTCGAGGTCACTATTTTGAATGTTACTTTTGTAAATCGCTCTTTGTAAAGAACCAACCAAGAAAAAAAGGCACTGGGAACTGCCAGAATGCCATTGAATGCCAATTGAGCACTAAGGGGTTCGGTTTTTATTGTAATTTTAATTGCAATTAGCGTTTGAATTAAGTTTAACTGTTGGGGAAATTGTTCAAGTAAATTAACTAATTGTAAGTTTAGAAGGAATGGGACTCCGCTCAGCGCAATAGTTATTGGAAACTCCGAAATTTAAAAAGAATTAGTTTGGCTGCCGATACTGTATTCGATTCAATGCACCAGTGTAAATATTGATGACATAAAATGATGTCAATATTGATGTCATAACTGATGTCACAAATGATGATTGAATAATGTCATCAAAGATGTAATCGCGGCTGTCTAAATTTGTCCGAATTAACTTTGAATCATTAAAGTTGATTGTCAAACCTTCATCTATGTAATAAATTTTAAAACTTAAAATCACAAGTCTACAAAAAAAATAGTTTCTGTTCTTATGCAACTTTCACTTTTCTTTCAGTTGATGCTAAGTAAAAACACCATTTTACCAACAAAAAAAAAGTAAAGAGTTCGGTTTTGGAGTTGTGTGCGTGCTTTTTTTAATTTATTTTCTAATATGTAAAAGTCTTTTAAAAACTCGCTGTATATTTTATGCCGTTGTTAGAAAAAAAGAAGCAGGAGACAGAGCAGGAACAGTAGTTCTTATGTATTGGACTCGCTTGGCGTCCTGTTGGAACGAAACATGCAATATCATTATCATTTTCTCTGTTTTGGCACGGGACTCGTCTTGACAGAAAGCAAATGGTTTGCATTTGTCACAGGAAGAAAAACAAAAACAGAGGAAAGATGAAAGCGGAGAAAGTGGAGTTTTTTTTGTATATACGTTATTTTTCCATCATCTTTATAAAAAAAAATTCTAACTTTTACCCGCCGCGCACAACTTCAACGACTTTAAGTCACTTTCACAATTTCACCAAAGTAAACAGGAGCCAAGAAAATAAAAGGAAATAGAAAACATTTTCAAAAAAATATTATCATTTCTTCTGGGGTCCGGAATGCGGCATTTTGGCAATCAATGCCACTCTAAAAAGGTGCCCTTTCCTACTTTTTTTAAGGGCTCCCCTCTTCTCTCCCCTCAAGCGACCCTTAATTTGATTGTGGATTGTTTTAGGCCATTAGTTATTAGAAATGACTTTTAGAAAGAGGAAGGGAAACTGAATGGGATGGGAAGACTTTTAGTGGTGTCATCTCTGTGGGTTCTGAAATTTATTGCTCTTTAATTTGGGAGGCCCTTAGAACCTTGAATGAGAAAGAAAGGAATTCCGGGATGAGAAAGTGCTTAAGAAATTATAATGTTAGGGAGAAAGCTTTTTGGAAGTTAGGATATCAGACTTCCCTTTTGTGTTGGGCAAAAGTTTACGCCCAACTTCTTCAAAAAGCGACTTTTATTTTCACTTTTCCAGACTTTCACCATGAAAGAAGTGAAAAATTGGAGGAAGAAAATGATCAAAAGTTTTGTGAATTAAGACGTCTGCGGTATAATTGTGCCCATGAAGCCAAGCCGGCCCGTCATAGAACGGGAGTAACCATTAAGGGAACGATAAAAATAAAAATAAAAAATAAAAATAAATAATAATAATAATTAGAACGATAAACACCTTCCGTTTTTAGTATAAGTATTTCTAATACAAAGATCTGTTTAAAACAAGCTAAAATATATATACAAAAATGATAGCCTAATACTGGTTTTCTTTCTCCGGGTTAAATTTTGCTTTTACTTTGATGATTGTTGCAACAGGATTTTTCTTTAGTGCAGTGTTTAATTTATTCAATGAATTTTAAATTTAATTTAGGAGAAAGTGGGGAGTTGCTTTCCTAAAGCACGCTCTTTTACCGCTTGCTCAAAGAAGGAAATTGAAGCGCTTCATTGTCTAAATTCTCTTCTGCTAGCTAGCACACCTGCTTTCCGCTTTCACTTCCGCTTTTTTGCTTATCTGCCTCAAACCGATTCAAAGCAACTGGAAAAAGCGGAGAACGTCAAATTCAATTCTGCCGGATGTTTCTCCCTGCATCACTTCATGAATTCAAATGCAAATTCAATGGAAATGATCCCGATCTTCCCAACATACCCAACATCTACGCAACTTTTAAAGCGAGAGCAGAAAGTGAAAGTAGAGAGAAATTGGGACATAGTTTACTTTTATTTGGTTCAAAAATACGCGCGTATTGTATTTGAACCCTAGCTCATCACAGAATTCGAACCATGTTATTTAGGCTTTACGACAAAAGTTATTTTGTAAAAAAAAAAGCTTATTTACTTTGCTGCTGGAAAATGAGATGATGGATTTCTGAAATCCGTCCTCCAGGATTCTCCAGGAGGTGTTCCAGGGAAATTCCAGTTTTACAACTGTCCTAAAATTGAACAATTTGAATTTTCCCGGGTCCAGTTCACAGTTTATGGCTTCACTTTGTTTGCAAAATTCAAATCCCCAGAAAATTTTCAGGACTGTAAATCCATCCCATCTCTCTTACTACTTTCATTAACAAAAGACGTAAAGCCCGGGATTCGAAACTTGTTCTCTTAAATTACAGTTTACGATTTTTCCCTTTGTAGACCTATTTGCTGTTACATTTTATTTCAATTTTCTACTTACCGCTTGGTCATCTTCAAACTTTAAAATTTTGTATTTAAAAATTCTCCAAGGTGGAAAAAGAGAGCGGGAAGTGAAGTTGAGAACTTTAAAGTTAGTGAAGGATGACGCGTTATTTTTTGGACTAAAGCAGTAAATATTTGAATTCAAAAATTAAAATTTGCCAATAAAAATTAAGCTTATTATTATACCTAATTTTCTCAAATTCAAAATTACGCTTCTTTTCAACATCAATATCCACTTCAGGATGTAGGAAATGAATATCTTACATGGGAAGTATTTCAACTGTAGCACGTGTTGGGATATGTCACCCCAACACATGAAAAGGTGACTACCCAAAACTAATAATTTTGGTAGAAATTTGTTGTAAAATTCATACACTGATGTTTTAGAATTTTTTCAAAATTTTTAATTTCAAAGATTGTAAGGGCCCCCCTTGTGAAAAAATGAAAATCAAGGCTTAATTATCATAAGGTTTTCCAAAAAAAAATCAATCAGAAAAATTTATAAATTGAGATTTGAATAGTAATACTTAAGTAATTTAAGTATTTGATTGGATTTGGTAATAATTTCATTTTTAAGTGGACATTGGAACGCTAGTTCGACTCGAGTTTTCAATGTGTAGGTCAAAATTTCCATATGCACATCGAAAAATATAATTACTTGGAAAATTTGATGTACACTGCGAAGAGTCAAATGAAATGGAAATTTCGATGTGCATATCGAAATTTTGATTAAGTTATTGAAAAGCTAAATTTGATCGAAAAATCGATGTGCGGAACGAAATTTCGATGCACACCTTGAAAATTTCTTATACTTTCTAATACCCTATATACTAAAATTTTCTGATCCATTTTCTGGAAAACGTTATGGGAATTAAGCCGTGATTTTTATTGTTTCACAGAGGGGACCCTTACAATCTTTGAAATTCAAAATTTTGAAAAAATTCTAAAAAATCAGTTTATGAATTTTACAACAAATTTCTACCAAAATTATTTGTTTTGGGTAGTCAGCTTTTTATATGTTGGGGTGACATATCCCAACACGTGCTACAGTTGAAATACTTCCCATGTTAGAAATGAAATTAGACTGATGTGCCGCGTGAAGCCGGACAGTTTGACAGTTTGAAGTTTGACAAGCGTTGCGAAACTTTTTTTTTGTGATGTTTCCGATGATGATGTTTTTGTAAAATTATTAAATTGATTTAATTGATTAAATATTTTAAAAGCATTTCTAGCTCAAATTGTTTTTTTTTCTGCAGTTGTGGTCTCTCTACGTTAAACGTCTACGTCCTTTTCAAAGGTACATGCGACATGCGTCGAAGGTTTTGATGGGAGGAGAAAAATAGAGAAAGTTTTGTGTTAATAAGATTTAATGAATCACAAGGGTAGAGTTGGGAAATGAATTCAAACTTGCTCCAACTTTCTTTCTTGCTTTCTCTTTAATCTTGAATTAATTTAACATAGGAATTAGTCTCTGAGGTGGCAGGGCGGAAATGGTGCACAACTCTTCAAAAGCAGGAACACATAAATAAATTGAGCAAATGAAAGAAAAAAGAGAAAGTTGAAAACTCTTGTTCTACATTTCAAAAGCCTCTTCAATGTGCAAAGGAATATTAATTTAATCTCCGTTTGCACTCTATCCTTTCGCTATGCATTGCTTATTTAGTACAGCTCTTGAGGCTTCAAACGTATGCACGTCCAGCGTTTCTATTTAAAACTTACTGAATAAAATTCAGGAAGCGTCAAGCAAGGATTTGAAGTGCGAATATACTTCCACTTTCTCAGTTTTGTGTATCTACGTTTTTTAAATTAATTATGCATAACTAGGAAACAAGCGTCGCAGAGCGTCGTTGCACTTGCGAGTTGTATTAAATTGTTTAAATTAAAAAAATTAAATGACTAAAAGTCAGTTGGTGAAGTTGGTTGAGTTTATATTTTAATATATTCAATGAGCTTCGCGAGAAAAAAATCGTTGCTTGCAAATCACGTTATCGTTATTTGTTAAATGTCCAAGAATGTATTTAGTGGAGTAAAATAATAACTTACTGTGCAAGTATAATCCAGCAATTTTAAGACGGAAAGCAATTTAATTTGTGCATTTGCCAAGATTCGAACTCGGATCCACCGCTTGCTAACCATCTTCCGCTGTGGAGTTAGCGTTCTACTCTAATTCCCAACAACATTGCTTCAAATCGTATAATTTTTATCTAAACAATATAACCCACGTGATCAACTTAACTACTAAAATTATTAGTTAAATGTAAATTACGAGTAAATAATTCATTATTATGAATTATATTAATTCTTTAATTCTTTTCTTTAAAAAATGAAACAAAAATTTTTTTTTTTACTTCATCGAACGCGGCTTCATCTTCGCAATCATTTTCACACTAAATTTACTTTTATAATTTTATCACACGACGTTTATGTTGTATTCAGGTATACCTCGGCAACATTTTCCATTTGGATTGCAAGGTGAAACAGTTCTTTAATTAAAAAAAGTTACAATTGAGAAATCTTGGATACTATCGACAATATCTACTGAGAACCGCACTGAAACGGAACGGCCCAGTGCCCCGAGTCGTAAAAAACATGTCAAAATTTTATACAAAAATATTTTCACAATAGGAATTTGTTTTACTCAACATCTATTATAGAATTTTAAATTAAAATTTGACAATATCTCATTTCTATCTCAATGGAAATTGGAAGTGTACAAAGTGATGAGAGTTTATGAAATTGAACGTGGAACGTGAAATTGAATTGAGTGTGCGTTGACATAGGCTCCTGACAGTCACTTTTGTAGAAAACAGTTAAAGTTTTATAAAGGGAATCGTTTTCAATTTTTTTTTGGAAAGATTTTTTTTTAGAAATGATTTTTCTTACCTTCGAAAGAGAGGGGAGATTGATGTTCATATTATTATGGTGATAGAAAATTCCTGTCATTCTTCTCCTATCCACTTTCTCCAAACGACTTTCTCTGGGGAGAGTCGATTTAGTTTCTTTTATCTCTTTCGGCAGAATGCGTTTCATAAGTCTCTTTTTGAAAGTGGGACAAACGCCAATAACGTCTTTTTAGTCTCTTCTGAGACACTTTGGGATGAGTTGAGTAGGCTAAAAGACTTTTTCCTCTACAACATCATCCAGAAATTTAGTCACTTTCACTTCACACTTCACAGTTACGCTCCTACACACTCCTCCTACACTTCCACGCAGTTTTCAAACAGAAAATAAAAACCTTGGACACGAATTCAATTTTAACAAATTACCTCCAAAATTATGCTTCAAAACCAAACAAGGAAAAAACATCACACTCAATTTAAGCCATTTCAAAAACTTTTTAAATGTAATTTACTAAATTTTAAAGAATAATCTAACTAAGACATTTTCGCATTCACTGTTGGAACACATAAAGAAAGTTTTAATCTGAAAGTGAAAGTTGGAAAACTGATGTAGAACGGAAAGGGGTCATTGACTTAGGTTAGATTCATTCATTTCAGATTTTTTTTTAGAAAAGTGGGGATTTTAAAAAGATGTTTTAATATTCCAGGAACGTAGCTATTTTTGAGTGACAATTGATTCAGAGCCAATGGTATTTATTTTGCAACGGCACTTAATCGCTGGAAGTGTATTTAATTGAGGCCATTTACCTGCCATCGGCATAGTAAAGGCGATTTTAGTTTCACCCGGTTGGATGTGGTTACAAGATTTATTGTAGTCCATTTATTTGTAGTGCTTTTTGCTGATGAGGATACAGGGATGCACTGTGTACTGTGTGCGTATTTGTAGCTTCCGGTACAACATGGAGGAACAGGAAATGAAATCCGGGAAGTTTGAAGGGGTTTTCGTTGCTCAACGCATCTAATTACAGAGCTAATCAAATCCTTATGCTTTCCAATTACCCTTCAAGGGTATAATTGTAGCCTTTAGAATCCAATTTCAAAGAGAATTTCAGCCTGGGCGAATCATTTGGCTAACTGAAATGAGCCAATTCCCTTCCGGGGTTTGACAATTTGAAGAAAAACCACTAGCAATATGCTTACACAGGGCTGTTTTGTTTTTCTTTAAAATGTGCGTGCATGTCAGGAGATACGTTGTGAATATCACAAGATACACTTTGAACATCCGAAGATCATTTTTTTATGCAACGATCTACATTGCTTATGCCACGAAATACGTCATACAATGTCACGATATGCCTACACGGGGTTAGAAGAATTTTGTAAACAAAATGTTTTAGAATTATTGCAAGAAATTGCAAGATTTTGAGTTTTAAAAACTTCAGCTTCAACGCCACTCATGAAATTATCAATTTTAATCCACGCATTTTCCTTTTATTTTAAACAGTTGTTGTCCAGCGAAAAGATTGTTTCTGAAGAAATTAAAAATTTGTTCACATACAAACATCACGGGCTCTTCAATGCGCTTTTCTTTTCTAGTTTGAAATTTTCATAATGACCTTTTCAAATCACGTCTTTTAGTATCGAATGATTCCTTTTAATTGAACAGTCAGTTGCAGACCACAAAGTAAAGCTTTTTTTTTTATTTCTGTGTTGTTTAAAAAGAGTTAATAAAACTGGTTAAAAGTCTGTTTTCCTTTTTTTTTTTTCAAAATAACTTTTGTCGTTTGCGAGCCCTAAAAAGTATGCCTTCACCAATTAGAAAACAAACTTCTATTTTAAACTGTTAACGTAAAAGTTTGTGAAAGTTTTACTTGGATTCGGGGCTTAAGGATGAAGTATATGCTTATGAAGTTTTGTGTCATTTTTTTTAGTTATGTGAGATCCGCGTTTTGCAGAGCCTGATTTATTATTTATAGAAGAAGGTTTACTAACTAATTTGTATATTATTCAGTAGAGAAACAAATTTGTAAAGAAAAAATCTAGGTAAATAACGAAAAAATTGTCTTACTTTAGTTTACCCGAATAACTAAATTTGATCTTACCAAATGATAAATTCTTTACTATGTAATTTTCTAAAAAAAATGTATTTTAATAGTTGCGGAGAAAAAATTCTATTTAAGAAATCAATTAGTTAATTGCTGGTAATGTTATTTGGAAAATTTTTAGTCGAGGTTCGAATCCGTTAATAAATTATTTGGAAGTTTCTTAGGCTAACAATGAGGAACGGCTAGTTGCGACTGTCGATACTGAATATTAAATTTAAAAAATAGTTGTAAACATTTCATAAACAGGCATTTGTCAATGGAGTTTTTTTTAATTTAAATATAAACAATTGTTCTGAACAAGCAAAAATACAAAACTCAAGCGTTCGGAACGGTAGCAGGTCATTTGGTCCAAACAATTTGGTCCAAAACAATTTGATCCAAGGCATTTGGTCCATTGTAAATTTGGTCCAATGCAATTTGGTCCAATGTAAATTTGGTCCAATACAACTTGGTCCAATGTAAATTTGGTCCAATGTAATTTAGTCCATTGTAAATTTCGTCTAATATTAGTTAGAATTTTTAGTAAGTAATATTAATTTGTTTATTAAGGGACTTGGCCTAATAATTATTAAACGGTTAGACAAAAGTGCTTTATTTTGTATTAAATTGGACAAGAAAGCTCGGTGGACATTTTTTACGGTTAGGTTAGGCTTAGCGTTAGGTTTAGTCAGGTTTGATTAGGTTTGGTTGTTGAGGTTTAATTTAATCGAGACCAAAAATTAGGTTAGGTTAATTAAAATAAATTTAAAAAAATAAATAAAGAGGCTATTTTTTTTTGTAAATTTTAGGCAATATTATCTGTCTAATTAATATTAGGCCATCTACCTAATGAAGAAAATTAAATAGTTTCTAATGAATCTAATTAATATTAGCAAAAAATTTCATTGGACCTAACTGCATTGGACCTAATTTACATTGGACCAAATTGCATTGGACCTAATTTACATTAGACCAAATTGCTTTGGACCAAATTACATTGGACCAAATTTACAATGGACCAATTGCCTTGGACCAAATTGTTTTGGACCAAATTGTTTGGACCAAATGACATGGAACCTTCGGAACTACTATCAACAGTTTATTAAAAATACTGCTTAATTAAGCAAACCTAAACCAAGATCAATGTTACAGATTGAACTAAATTATAGAAAACATGATACTGAAAATCATGATTTCTTTTCAAACGGTGTAAACAAATAGCGAAACTAATATTACACTTCTATTGTGTTTATGTTTTTGTATTTGCTTTTGTAAACTTACAATAATGTTTCGAGCATGTTTGCATGACTTTTTTTTTGGAAACAAAAAATGGCGTGGGTTTCGGAAAAGTTCAATTTTTCCTTTTAAAACGTTTTTAGGATATCGAACAAGGAAACAATGCAAATGTTTCAGTCACATTTTGAAAGGACTCCTTTTGTAAATGCGCTGACACAAGGATAATTTCTTTCTCTGTTAGAATGACAAATTTAAATTTTGATGAGCATTTTTTAGAAAAGTTTTTTTAGAACTAGAATTTGAAGAGTGGCATTGCATTCGTTGACATTTCCCTTTTTTGAAGTTGTTTTTATTGTTTCCATTGTATGTTCTTCAGAAGCAAACATCTTGAAATGGAGTGTAAGAGACATGGATTAATGACATTCAGACCCTTCAAAATGAACTCTAACATTAGGATTTGACTGATAAGTTCATATTTCATGAACAAATATGAACAAATGAACAGAATATGAACATTCATTTATTGGCGCGGAACGGATCCATTAGCCAATCAGATTTTATTACAATTCGCAAAACTGTATCAAAATAGTACCTAAATGAAAAAGTCATGTTTTAAGCCTCCATAATCCTAGAACTACTTTATTTGACTTTCAAAATTATAGGTCTAAAAGTAAATAGTCTACGTAAACATCTACAAATTTTGTACGAAAATGTCTACGTTTTTTTTATACAATCTGATTGCATAATAACTCGGAATTGAAGAAACAAAGTTTGCTTTTCAAAAGGGAACACTTGCAATAAGCAAACGTTTAATGTGAGTTAGGCTAAATTGGGCTGGCATTGTTATAAAAAGTTCCTTATTGAGTCTCTTTAATAAACAACTAAAAAAGTTTTTGAACTTTTTGAAGTTCCTGTTTTGTATGGCTACATTGCTTGTTTGTTTTTTAATAGAAATGCGTTTTGCTTATTATAGCGTTTTCTTTTAACAGTAAAGCAATGCTGTTTAAGAGCAATTTCAAGGCACGAGGCTATATTAGCAACACGTAGTGAGCTAATTGTGTTTAACGTTTTTGCTTTAAGGAGTTTGCGTGCGTCTATATTTGAAAAAACTTTGAAAACAATAAAGTTTCATGGTGTTTGGATGATTTCGCGTTTGGTTTTGATCACTGAATCATTCGCACCACTTTGATTCCTGACTAAATTAACTAAATTTCAAAATAGTAATTTGAGACAATTTGAGATTTGAGGCTCAATTAAAACCATATATTGCTATAGAATTAAATTTGCTTGTTGGCACATGACTAATTATAATTATGCACCGAGCACTGAATTACATAATTTGAAATAAGGGGTTTCAAATTAATCTAAGTTTTTCTGGGTCAAGTCATTAGGGAGTAATACTTCCCAAATTGAATAAAAATGCTTTTCTACACTTTGGGCTGAATTTTATGCTTTATTACCTAACTTTCTCTTTTTCTCCAAGTTGTGTTGCTGTCGCGAAGAGTAGAATTTGCAGATAAAGTATTTTATTGGAAACTGAAGTTGAAATGAAAAAAAGAAAGTTGGGATTTATTTTCCTTACTTTCCCTTCCGTGACCCTCGCAGCTGTTTTTTTTTTTTGGAAATTGGATTTTTTTCAAGAGACTCGCTGCTGGATTTGGCTTGACATGTTTAACTTAAGGAATTCGATTTGACTCTCAAAATGGTATTAGTTTGAAGTAGTTTTAAATTACGGGATGATAGCACTCCCGGAAAATGTACCGTGTGATTTGTAAATTATTCATGACTTTGGAAAATGTCTATGATGGAAATACCGTTAAAGTATTGAGGATTTCAAAATATTAAAAAGAGAAAGTTAAACTTCCACTTTCAACTTTCACTTTGTTAGATTTGAAAAGAGAAACGTTTTTGTTTTAAAAGTGAGAGACAGGTGAATATCTTGTAAAAATGGTGGCGGGCTGGAAGCAGTTCCTAATGTCATGCGGGCACGTGCTGGATTCGTTTCAGCAAAAGTTTTCAAAACCGTGGGAACAGCGGCGGTATTTTTAGGGTTGTGCTCCGACATATCTCTTTTCTTTAGACCGCTCCAACTAGTAGTTACCGTTCAAAGCCGACGGTGGTGCTTGAGGAGCGGCTCCGAATTCCCATTGATTTATAACTAATTTGCTAACTATTAACTAACTAGCTAGTTAACTATTTGTGCTAACTCACCTTCCTTCTCTTAGCCAATCGGAGCCAAGATAAATAATTACAGTAAGCGTATAGCAGGGCTTCACTGTTGGAGACATACATATGGTTTTTCAATGTGCAAACAACATTGTTGAAAAAGAAATGTGTATCAATTTTGCCCGAATTGAAAAACTCAAATTCTGAATTTTAAGAAAGAAGCTGGTATGAATGAAAGCATATTAACTTGTTAAACAAACTATTTTCGATCTGTTTTTCTTTGACAAATCAATATTCGACGTCTTGTTTGAATTAACATAGTTTTTTTTAAATCGTTCTTTTTGGTACCTTGGTTCAATTCGTGGTGAAAGACAAAATGGGCGTAGATTTCCTGTCAGCATTCCATTAGGAAAACGTTTCATTCTGACATTAATTAATTATGCATCACTCGGCACAAGACAGTGGCAACCAGATGCTGTCCTCAACATAAATGTTGTCGACTCTCAACATGTTGTCACTTAAATTTCACTTTCACTCATTACAGTCATTGGGATTGTAACAAAAATTCAGTTGAATTTTTTTGAAAAAATTTGTTAACACTACGCAACACTTTCATCCAGTTATGTGATGTTGTCACTTTCCTTTCTACAATTTTAATTAGGTAAAAATCCCAAATTGAGAAAATTGTACAAGAGGAAATTCTGCAATTGAGAACATTTTCGAACGAAGAGAAAGTCTAAACTTTGTTTAAAATCCTACATTTTAAAAAATCCAGAAAGCTGCTTTTTGTTTTTAAAACCATTGTGATGTAAAGCAGTGATTTACTGTATCAAATTTAGCAATACTGCTGCAGACTATTTTGATAACCTTTCTTTTCTCAAATCCTGAGATTTAAGGTTTGTATCAGGTTTAGGTGTGTTGGATGTTATTTGTGCGTGAGTGATGTTTTCCAAATAATTTTAATGAATGGGGACTCGAGTTGATGATTAGGAGGAATTATTCAAGTGTTGGAGATGCTGGATGCTGGAGCAGTACTTTCTCATTGCATTGCAGCATTTGCAGGGAGAAAGTTCACAAACTTTCTCATTTCCCTTGCACCTAAACTGTCTCCAGAATTGAATACGAAGGGAAAAGGAATGACGGGAATGGGAATTTTTCTATTTCTAACCACTTCATATTTCAACTGAATTCTTACTTTTTTTCTGAGGAACAGAAGGCTGAAACTGATCACATTTCCTGTTCTAAATAGTTTTTTTTGAAAAGACTTGATAGTTTTTTGTTTGTTTTTTACTAAATTTGGGTTATCAAAATTTATACGAAAGCATTTAGGCTTTACTACCTAAAAAAACAAGATGATAGTGTTCGATGACAACTAAAATTGTCAACTTTCTCTTATTTTTTTGCTTCCATTCGAATTCTTTTCTCTCCATGGTAGAAATCATCTAGAACATTTTGCTTTTCACATAACTGACCCTTTGGAATTCTGCTGGTACATTTTCCCCATTCACAGATACTTTCACTTTCGCTTTCACCCTATCTTCTCAAACTCAATTTAAGGTGGCCCTGCTCAAAAATTCAAACTCAACTTGAAGGGCCTCTCTTCAAGGCCCCTATCCATGAATTCAAATTCAAAGTAGGCCCTCTTGGGAGCTAGAAATACGACAACTCTCGGAGCCAATATGTTTTTGGCATTTGCCAAAACTATAACAATCACATTTTATAAGAGTTAATAAAGCCGAGGAGAGACCTGATGACTCTCATGATGCGACATTGCCAAAAGTGCTTTGAAAGGATAAAAATAAGGACGAAGTGAAAGTGAGGGTATTTCATGTTGCACAATATTACCTCTCCTTCCTTAAAAAAACATTTTAAAATTTGTAAAAATTTTATTTTTCCATTTTGAAATAAAAAAGGTGTCAAAATTTTTCTCTTTTTTTCAAAATCTCTCTCTCTCTCCCTTTTCATTTTTGTTTGTAGACCTAAAAATTCTGAAAAGTTTAGTAAAGCTTTGCTTGAGTTAAAATTCATTGCAGATGTGCAGATGTGGTGTTACGAAATTTAAAGTTTCCCGCGACAACATTCTCAAGTCTCTTTTAATGTTCATAGAATTAATCTTAGACAGAAAAAACTAGCTAGACGAGCCATTACAGCCTCAATTTAATTCTCAAATGAATTTCTAATTTTAAACTACTTCGTTCCCACGATCTATTTGAACTTTTTCAATTTGCCGGGAAATTAGTTTGGACTACGATTTTTACAGGCTCATTAAGAGCTCAATTATTAAAAAAAGACTCTTAACAATAGATTTTGGGAATTGGGAATTTGAGAATTAGGAATTTTTGCAGGATCTATTTTTAGACCTAATTTTCGGACGAAGGGGTGTTTTGAACACCTTTTTGTGTCTCTGGAATCCTATCTTATTCAAAAGCGCATGAGATTGAGTTGACGGTGATATGGGGAAACTGGGAAACCAGCTTTCACCTCGACTTTCTCTTCTGCATCTTTACATACTTTTACCTCTCACGCGTTTCGAAGTATAGAGCGGTTGATTTGAAATTTCAAGACCGGAAGTGAAAATATAGTTGCGCAAGCGCAAAATAATTTTGTTCCACTTTTTTATTCAGTTTTTTAAAACGGCAGGAAGACGCTTAGAGCAGCGTTAAATCAAAAGTTAAGCCTATGTTTCTACTTCTAATCCAGTTTTCGAAAAAAAGAAGTTTAAAAAAAGCCAGTTTTAAAGCTTTTTTTGTGCGTATAAAAACGTGCTTTCTCCTTGTGACCCACAAATATGCCTAAAGGTAAAACTTTTTTAATTAACAGAAGTGAAAGGCCTTCATATCTAGTCCACACAATGCTATTCCACATACGGAGAGCGTCCTTCAATAAAATTACATCTTGATCTTGCAACCACAATTTCGCTGCCTTAGGATATACCCAACTTTCTCAAGATAAAACTCCTCTTATGTAAATGTACTTTCTCCTGTGAAATGTTTTAAACACCTTGTCATTTGTTAAAATGCATTTTCAAAATTGTTCTTTAATAAAAGTCTTCTGTATTTTCTTAGTGCAAGTTTCTTCTACCTTCTCTTCTTTTGTAACTTTCTACTTTGCTTTGGAGAAAAGCAGAACACCTTAATTTACCGCACACGCACGTACCACTTGACGCTTATATGACTTAACAGGAAGCAAGGTCTTTTTTTCTGCTTTCCTTCCTATCCATTTTCATTTTCTATAAAGTCTGTATTATTGCTCTGCTTATTTGCAAAAGTACCTGTTTTAGAGGATTATTGAACTTACTCAACCTGTTTGATGAGACAGAAGGATAATATTTGAAGATAAAAAGGAGATTTTGAAGTTGATTTATGGGATAGGCTGCTTTGGATAGTATCTTAGAGGATAGCTTGTGGAAGAGTAGGTAATGGAAAATGCAAATAGAAGATTATTCGGAGCCTCTGCTTTCTTTTACGAAATATTTAGAGGTCTAGGAGAAACGCTCTAGGTCATAAATCACTTCCAAATTTCCCATTTCTAACCTCCACAGTTCCATTTCACCCAAAATCTAGAAGCAACAGACAAAATATGTCAATTAGAGGAGAAAGTTATGTGGAATTTGGAGAAAGCAAATTCGGAAAATAGTCATAATTTCACCATAAGCATAAATTCTAAACAAGAAAGCTCGTTTTTTTTAGACGCAAAATCTGGACTTTTAAATTTTTGGCATCATATTATGGTCAACTATTTTTCTCCGTTTTTTTAAACATTAGTTTAAAAACATTTTCAAAACTTTAAATAAAAAATAAAATCATTTAAAAAAATAACTTAAACTCCATTTGTAAAAATTCCATAATGAACTTGGGTGAAAATAGTTAAAGTTAGTTGACCCTTTGAATAGAAAGTAGAAACAATGAAAATGTTTTAAAAACAAACAAAAATCAATTGTTTTAAAAATTCTTTTGGAAGGTAATGTTTTAGTTGTTTACAATCCTAAGGCACAGTTCTGCGTTGCTGACGACGTGCCGTTAAGAGATTAAAAAGAATTCTTTTGGCCTCTGGAGAATGAAAAGTAAAAGTTAGTGAGTTATCCCACTTATTTTGATTTCCTTCAAAGAATCTTAAGAATCACAAGAATTTGCACCACCTCTCCACGTCACCGGCGCCTTTCTGATTTTGAACTTTATAAACCAAAATTTCACTTTTGAAGAGATTTGAAACTCCTGAGAAGGAAATACATTTTCAAAATTTCCCGCGCTTTTCAACAGTTTACAACTGAGGAGGCCTTGTGGGAATCAGGGGATTAGAGTCAAGGGAAAAATTATGTTTACGTAACTTTCTCCAAGGAAAAACCTACTTTCATTAGAGGCATTTCCCATTAGAGTTTTTTTCTTTATCTCCTGTGCATTTCCAGAGCGTAGACGCTTTTCGTCCTATGGAACTTTTTTGTGGGGCGGATCAAGATTCGATCCCAAGAAGCCAGTGGTAAGGAACTGACGTCCTAACCAACTGGACCTCACGGCCCTCTAGCATCGTATGAAACTGGTTTTCTCATTTCAATTCCCAGCACGTTATGACATTTTCTAATAATCGTGCTTGAGTGGAAGTGACAAAGTTGCCATTTTTGGCAACGAAGTTGCATTTGAGAGCGGTCACGCCATGTGCATTGTATTTTAAAACATTGCATTTGGCTCTGGAAGGAATGTTATCATAAAATATGTAGTAATAGAATATAAAGAATGGGCTCATGTTTAGGATCCACTGAACACCAACTACAGAACGTATTTTTAGATAAGTATTAAATCAATCTGACATCGATTTATACATCGAATTTGCACCAATTTTATATCAAATTTTTAATTCCAAATTGGATTCCAAATTTGTAATGTTTTACTTTTCTTGCAAAATGTACAGTTTTAGTTTCTCGTTTACAAAAAGCGGAAACGAAATAAAAAGTTTTTTTCAAGTAACTGCTTATTTGTGATGCTATTTTGAGAACAAATAGAGATTTGAAAGCTCTATGTTTTGCAAAAAAAAAAATTGTTTTCCAAAATTTTTTTTGAAATTGTGAGCTCTTGTTTAATTTTCTAAAATTTTTGGAAAAAGTCTGTCATTCGCCGCTATTTTCCTAAAATGCTAACGAGCTTGAATTTCGGAACAATTTTTGAAAATTAAAAAATAAGCCATTTTAAAAAGTTTTTTCTCTTTGTCAAGCCATATCTAATGAAGCGACGCAAAGGCTCAAATTCCTTGAAACATTTCAAATGAATCAGAGATGAGAAGGGAGGCATTTCCTTTTCGATTTTGAAAATTTGATTGAAAACCGCCATCCTCTTTCAGTGTTCAAGAATTTCCCAAAATAAAAAAAAAACAGTGAAATGGAAAAAAGGCTAATCATAAACTGACTACAAGATGGCATGACATGAAAAAATTATTGTAAGTTGTAGACAAAATTTTTTTTCAAATTTTCAATTTTTTCTAAAACAAAATGTCAAGCATGAAAGCCACATGAATAAATACTTGGACTTGATGCTGGAAAAGGAAGAATTACGGTAGTTTTGTCAACTTCATGTGTAGTGTATTTAGCATTAAAAGCATTTAGCACTATTAGTCATAAGTCTAGACACTGACACAGGAAGCACCTGGTGA
>JAQFYP010000073.1:0-42516 GCA_034694865.1 Bilobella braunerae
TTCTTAAATCGAAAGAGGACCAAACATTCTTCGTCCGTAAACGAATTGAGCAGAAAATTAGCACGGATGTATCGTATTCGTGGCTTCTTCCGCTTTCTAGATTTGCATATTTTCCAGTAATCGATTACTGAAATTACACCGGCCAAGCACAGCTTTTGCAGAGTGACACCTTCCATATGAGATTAGCAAACGTTAATGCTAAATTACAATGAAAATATTAAAATTACTGCTTACGTTTAAATCTTCCCATTCTTGATCGTTCGAAGGGGTAGGTGACAGTAAAACATTATAAACAAACGATGAATTAAAAAGCAGCTGTTGAAGAAATTTGAAAAATTCCCGCCTTTTTTGTTGGGTCTAAGGAGTAAGGGTTTTCGCTTGCGCAAACTGGTCATACCGAAACCTAAACCTATCCCTAACTCGAGATAGGTTTAGGCGATAAGTTTTGAGATAGGTAAATCTGCGCAACCTCTCTATTGTTAGAAAGTACGGTTATTAAAAAAAGTCGAATTTGTATGTAGAATTTGAGTTCCATAGTGAAACTTTGATTCTTCATGATAAAAATTTGATTTTTTTATGATAAAATTTTAACTCTTCATGATATAAATTGGATTTTTTTATGATAAAATTTTGATTCTTCCTGATAACAATTTGATTTTTTTTATGATAAAATTTTCTATCCCTTGTGTAGGGCTCATGATGGAGAGTGAGAAGAAGATTTTTGACAAATTTGAAGAGAAGACAACGGTTTCGAAGTTTTGGATGCCAACGGTGTGGGCCTCGAATCTAGTCAATCGCGCACGACTCGAGGGTCGCATTCAGTCGGATCACATGCTGCAGACAATTATTATGGAGTTATCAGACTTTAGACGGCTCCTCGGACGTGTCATGATTTATGACACTGTCAGCGTCCCGCTCGTCTACACTCAGGTACGCTGCACCCTATGCACCCCAATAACCATAAAATTCAAATATTCAAATTTGGAAGAAAAAATACGTTTTTTATTGTTGCTGTTCAAAGGTCGTTACCCTAGCGGTCTATACATACTTTATTGCGGCCCTCTTCGGTCGTCAGTGGGTTCATCCCGATGACATTGCTCGCAGAAACCATATTTATCCAGGATACGAGCTGGACTTGATCTTTCCAATATTCCTGTCTCTCCAGGTATGACCACAACCAATTACCGCATGGTCATCGGCTAACTTCGAAATTTTTAATTTCGTCATTTTCCATCAAGCATAACTATTTTCCATTTCCACCATCTCTACTTTGCTCGAACTCGAAAAATTGAGAGTTAAGAATTGACATTTTGAAAAATTGTAATTGTAAATTTAGTAGATGACCACAAGGTAGCCCTAAAGATCAAAAGTGTATCAAAACCTTTCTGAGTCAATAAATTCCAAATAACTCGTTTCCGAAATTAAGCATTACAGAGAAAACGCGTTAAAAAACATTTCACCCCTTCATCCCCCTCATTCACTTTTTTTTCATCCCTCAGCCTACCCCTTGGGCGTTTTCAAAAACGAAACTTTCATAAAATGTAGAATTGCCAAGATTTTTTCAAAACCAAAACTTTCATAACATTAAAAAAAGAGTGTCAAGATTTGAAAGAGCGAAATTTCCATAAAAAAAAAATTGTCACGAACTTTTCACTTTCTGTTGATCTTAACCATTTTGAAACCCATGATTGCTTTTCTCTTGTGGGAACGATTTGCCAAATTTTTCTTGTCATGTTCCTACCAAAAATTTTGCCAAAAATTTGGGTTGACCTGTCACTTTTGATGTCCCTGCTGGCGCCGGGGGACGCTCATTGGCCAAAAACTTCACCAATGAAATCTCTCCATTTCAGTTCATCTTCTACGTCGGGTGGCTCAAGGTGGCGGAGACGCTGATCAATCCCTTTGGGGAGGACGACGATGACTTTGAATTAAATTGGCTCATTGATAGGCATATACAGGTAAACCACTTAAAAGGCGGAACTGTGAATTTGCGCCGCGACATGAGTACGAAAATTCCTTTGAAGTCCTCGTGGCTTTCCAAAAAACGTAAAAAGAAAAACAGGCGCGGCGCACAATTACCAACTGGTTTAGCAAGTCGGCCGTTACTCAAAAGTAACGACGAGAGGAATGCATTTCGAAGGAAATGTTGCCGGACGTCCTCCGAGTCCTGCGCGTTACCTGTAATTAACTCTAATTAATTATTCAAACAGGTATCCTACATGGTCGTTGATGAAATGCACGAAGAGCACCCCGAGCTCCTCCGAGACCAGTATTGGGAACAGGTCGTGCCCACTGACCTTCCCTACAATATCGCTTCCGGTCAATTTCGACGCAAGGAACCGCAAGGGTCGACGGCGTCAATGAAAATCAAGGCCAACGAGTCGGTCTACGACAACCTTCCAGCGGCCAAGCGTCACAGCAGCGTCATCCCCGACGAAGTCTACGCTGACCTTGTAGGTTGACCTCTCACTTTTGACCCCGCTTGACCCCTCCTAATGCTCTAACCTTGACCATGACCCAAAATACAGGTTTACTCTTTTGCTGGACAGGAAAGCGTGACCGAGTCGCCGCTCGTGGACAACCGCAAAACGTGGATTCAGCGTCAACTTTCGAGGGTCGAGAGCTTTAGATCCAATTCCAGCTCTTCCAGCCTCTTTGGCAAGAATCGCCCTCAGCAGTTACAGAACAACGGTGGATTGCCCAACGGTGTTAAAAATTCTGGGCGGCGCATGTCTATTTACGACAAGTTGATGAACCGAGGGTCGGCGAAAGAGAAAAGTGCGCCGCGGGTACCTTCTCGAGCGCTGCCGAACGGTGGCATCGGCGCACCGATGGACACCTTGATGACGCCGCAGGCCAGGTGGGTTTAGCTTTTGCGCTTCCACGTAACGTAAGATTCGAGTAACTGATGAAAACGAAAAATTAACGCAAATAACGCTTTTGTCGTGGCTCTAGACCGCGAGTCCCGACGCCCGATGTCGCCCGAGAAACGCAAATAAGTATTACGTCGCCCAGCGGTGACGGTGTTCCGATTCCCGGGAAACTGTCCAAGAACTTGAACGTCAAGAACCCGGGTTCGACACCAAACGTCTACACGGTCTCAAACCCTATGACCAATGGCAGTATTCAAAATGGCGTCCGCCCAGTCATTCAAATCATAAATCCCAACTACATAACGACTAATCGACTCGGAAGCTCCTCCCCTACGCCGCGGTCAATGACCCCGCCGAACAATCTCGACCTCTCCGCTGACTCCGCCCCGCATGTCGTACTCTCTCCAATCGAAGAGGGCGACGGCTCTCCGTACTCCACCAGCTCCACCAATAGGAGCTCCAAACGCTCCTCCTCCCAGTACCCCACAACCACGGCCATCTTTGGTCGGAAACCCTCTCCCCCGCCCCCGAAGTCTGAGTTACCACCCATTCCAACCGAAGAGGGGTCATCGAGGTCAACGTCCTCGAACAGTAGGTCAAACGAACCGAGCCCCCAAAACGCCATCCGAGCTCTCGACAAAGTGATCGAGTCTCAGACGAACGGTGGCAGTAGGGTCGAAGAGTACGAAAGCGACAGTGACGACCCCTACCAAACCATTTCCGAAATCGGTGACGCCAAGGCGGACTACCTCCGCAGTATACCGCCGAACTACAACGGTGGACGACGGCTCTCTAAAGAAAAGCAGGAATTGATGCTCAAGAAGCTCAAGTCAATGACCTCGGTCAACAAGTCGAGTCAGGCGTCGATGACCGGTGGTCACTTCTCTGATGGGGATGAGGACTCGGGGGAGGGACATGACAGGGAGCGGCGTCGAAATTCGGTTCCGAGCAGCGCTCACAGCACGCTGGAGTCAAGCGGTTCTGGAACAGACAGAAGCGAATCTTCCGACAAGTGTACTAACACTGACGCTGATTTTTGCAACAATAATTTGATACCCAAAATTAACCCCGGAAGAAAATCCCCAGCGCTACATGACACTCCCTCCAATCATGAAGGCGACCCGTCAATCAAAAATGAAGTTTTCGTTTAAGAACACGGTTTTTAAACGGTGCCTAGAATCTAAATTGGAAACGATTTTTAAGAACCGTTCGTTGACTTGTAAGAAGAATCGTAAAGAATCGAGACTGGAAATGAAATGCCAATAATCGCGCATGTCTAAATAACAAGACTGCTAAACTGGAGTTTAAACTTCGTAACCACCATTGTTAAACCTTGTGTAATCAACTTGTGTACTTAAGGCTGATATTGTTGTGTAAGTAGGAACGTCAATGTTACGTTATTTATAATGTAAAATCTTTGCAAATTACCTGGATTAGTGTTAACTTTAATAAAAAATGATTCAAGTAACATAATTTACAAGTTACAATTAATTCAAAAGCAAATCGGTAGTTTAGGATCTGGGGTTGATAAAGTAGGCCTCGAATAGCGCACTCGTCTAAAGTTATAGAAATTGCACAAACGAAGCAATATGAGTTAATTACCTAAAATTACCTTACTAAGTAATTAAGTTAAGCTGGAAGGTATTAGGTTTTCATGATTCAAGGATTGAGCGCACGGTGTGAAAGAACTGTTCCAAGCGAAGGCGGAAGTTCATTCTGCTTTGTCGGTCTCCTCCAGCGACCATGTTTATGTTCCCGCCTGTTAGCGCTTCAAACGCTGCCTGCAGCGCCTCCGCATGGTTCAGTTTGGAAGCGATTATTTCTCTTGCAATTATTTGATACGTTTCCTGAGAAATTATCAAAAAAATTGTATTATTTGCGTATTATTCTTATTTAATTTTGCTGTTCAAGAACAGTGAGAAGTGTACAAGAAGCTCTTACAGTAAATGCTGAGATGAGCGCAAAAATAACTCCAGAAATTGCAGGAAGCGTGTCTTTGGAAATCGTCATAGTTAACGTCATATGAAAAAACACCTGATGTGAGACCAAAAAAATATGTTATCACTTTTAGTCACTTGTTTTAGTTTCTGAATTTTAGCAACACATTTTGGATGCTTAATCAGCACATTACAAATACAAATTACCCGAAGAAAAGCTTTCACGAGTTCACTGTTGTCGGATCCTTGCATGTTATTCCGAGAAATGTAATTCGCCAGGCTCTGATGAACCAAATAAGTAGTTTAATAATTTAATTTCTAATGTTTAGTTTCTAATGTTTAGTTACTTGTACTTCAACTTTAATTTGGATACAATTAGTAAATCGGTCGAATTAATTAGTAAGTTTTAATTGCCAAGTTTTTTTTACCGTAATAAAATCGCAGCAGTGATTAAAGGGCTCTGGATTGGATATCTTGAGAGCGAGACTAACGGTCTCCATGAGGTAATTGAAGATTGGAGTGCTCAAATTGAAGAGCATGGGTGCATCAAGCTCACTTAGGTAAGAAATTAGGCGGAAGTACTTATCACCCAGCTCAGGGTAGTCGAAGAGATCCTTTGTAAGAAGCGGAAGAATAACTGAGAGGCAATTGACGGCAACACTTGTCCCAGTTACGCGAGGTGGTTCTCTCTCACTTCCATCCTCTGTCACATCTACAAACAACAAACGAACAATTATTGGAAAAGTATTATTTAAAAAAAAAGAGTAAAAGTTACCTGTGCTAAGATCGAACAAATCCTTTGTCAAAAGCCCAGTCAACATCTCAAACAGCAATATTAAGTCCTGGAAATATAGAAAAAAAATTGTGGTAAAGTGGTAATAGTTAAATTTCATTCTCTTTTTATATAACGCTAGCCACAAAACTTACACAAATTTTCTCATCTTCAGCATCTTTATCAGCGGACACTCTCCCATAGGCATGAACTACGTAGGCTTTAGTAACGTTTAAGGCCTCCTGGTACACTTCGAGCGCGTGCTCGAGGGCAAGGAAACTTAGGAATCGTTTTGAAAGCTCCGTCATAAAAGTAAGGCAAAGCTGAACAATGTCCGTGTAGTTGCAGTAGGCTGAGATAATGGACGAAATGTGAAGGCGGAGAGGAACGAGTCTTTGGAAGAGGTCAACAGCGACGCGAGAGTCAGCACTACTTGCAATTCCAATGTAGCCGTTGAGGAGGAACGTGAGTTCGAGCTTCGCATCCTCACGGTGCTTGTCAGAGGAAGAGATTCCTAAGAAATTAGTAACGCGAAGGCACAGCGGATTCAGTATTTGGTCCCAGTATTCCGTTGCGGACAAGTTACCAACAACCATTAGACATTTGACTATTAAAACAATTAGAATAATATAATTATTATATTATTACATAAAAATAATAAATATATAATTAATTATGAAATATAGAAAGTTTAGATTTACGAGCTTTCTGGTATATATCGCACGGTAAGTCACGCTGTTCCGGCCCGACAGCGTTAATGAGTTGAACAAGAGGCAAAAATTCAGGACTAGTGAGGGCTCTACGGGCTCTAAAAAAATGTTGAATTTTTTTTAGAAACATTTTGAGCATGAACAATAGTTTTAAAAAGAATTGTGAACTGCAAATTGAACTGTTTGAGACAAAAATACAGTTTAGTTTGTCTCTGTAAAAACTTACTTATCCTCAGAGTTTGTAAGGGAGGCTAATAAGTCAACTGCTGCAGTTTGAATAGAAACTTCCGTACCACCAAATGGAGCCAAATGAATCCTTACAGTGGTTAGCAAAAAGTTAAGAAAAGTCCCCGCTACGGCGCTACCTTTCCCCCAAACTGCACGAAAAGCATCGCTCATCTACACAGAATTTGATTAGCTTGATAATTTTATTTTTATTTATACAATTGTTATTTATTAGAATTTTTTAGTTTAATTTATGTACAGGCTATATATTTTATATATGTAATTTATTTACACCTACCTGTGCATATTGTGACTCCGTATACAAATAGTAAACGCCCGCTACTCTGCTTAGCATCCACAGTATGTTCTTTACGACTGATTAAAAAACATTAGTTAATTAACTTAATTCTTGGAAAGTGTCGTTCTCGAATTTTTTACCTTCTGGACTTAGGAACTCCGTAAATCCTCCGTCAAACATCCTTCGCTCATACTCCCCAAGTGACAACAACATTGAGATCAATCTGTAATGCAAAGTCGTAACTAGTCTTCTACAAACCGTTTAATTAGTTAATTAGAAACTGATGGATGAGGAATTACGCACTTAATTACAGGGTCCACGTTCCATTCCGGCAGCATTCGCTGATCAGGATTTGGTAACCGAAGAGCGGTCTCGACACACTGCACAGTCAAATTGGGATCGGCATTCGTATGCAGGGAATATTGAACAACTTTACAAAATAAAAAACATAAAGTCAACACAAAAACGAATTCACAACAAAATAAACCAGAGGAAAACTGTCGAATTCTAACTCCATTTAAAACATTATAATTGTTGCAGTGTGCATTACTTTCTTTTGGGATTAGATTGGTTTCTCCTTCACTTTCAAAGGCCAAAAAGTGTCCAACGACGAGGAGAGCCCAGTGAAGGTCTTCGAAAATCTCAGAAATGTTTCCAACAGACGCTGTGAAGACACCGTGCAGCTTGACTAATAGCTCACTGATCACCGTGCTCAGGAGCTCTGTAGAAGTACTCACGGCCGAACGGCCAAAAAGTCCAAGCGCTAGATTGTAATTAAGAATAAATTAAAACATCGTTAGCTAATAAGCTAAGGTTAACTTTAAGTAAAAAAAGTAAATTACGTTGTAGCTGATCGCGGAAACGAACATCATCTGTGTCATTGTCGTCGTCATCGTCATCTTGTCCAGGTGGCCGATAGCCAAAGGGGCCTGACAACTTCCCTTTGAGATATGTCTCGAAAACGGCAGTTGAGATTTGAAGAACACAATTCGGAACAACTTCTGGTTCGGCCAACACATTTGTCCAAGCCTCTAGGAGCCTAGTCGCGCTTTCGCGGAGAACTCTATCTTCAACAAATCGCTTCGACTCTTCCAGCACCGCTGCGCCGAGAACTGAGCAGGTAAAGTATCCAGCTCTCGAGAAAAACTTTTCCAGAACCTCAGAGTCGATGGAACTGAGAGTTGTCATGCGATGAAAGAGTAGAATTTTCCGTACTATGTCACTACACAAAACCAATTAACAAGTTTGTTACTCCGAAAGTAACACACTAAATATTATAATTGTAACTTGTAAGATTCTACGATTCTAAAATATTTAATAGTTTACAAACCTTAATCCTAAAATTACGCGTCCAGTGCTGTTCGGCCTAGAGTAAAAAAGCATAACAAAAAACAGCGATTAAATGCGGGATGAATGTGAAATGAAAATGTGTAAATCGCTTGAACCCACATTTCTAACAAGGCGGTGAATTGTGGAAGAAGTCGAGCCAGCAGAGCTACTCTAGCATTTCTTCCAGAGAACAAAGGACCACTCCTGAATATAAAAGAAATACAAAGCATTTTTAATTAATGTTGCAGAGCAAGTGTTAGAATACGCTTTTATATAAAGAAAAAAACACACACAAATTTGTCTAAAATTTCTGTCCTTTTACATGGAAAATATTTGATTGAGAAATTGAAGCGCTCTGGGCACCAGTGCATCATTGTCGCTTTGACGGACTTTCAAATAAAGGTCGAAGAATATTTTCTCGAAGGCCGTGTTCGTCACAACGCGTTCCCAACTGGTCGGTGGCCTGAAAGTAAAAGTAACCAGTTTAGCCATTTAAAATTTAGCAGTTGACCATGCGCTATGTGAAATATGTTGTTAATCTTACTTAAATACAGGATTGAGATCATTCTCAATTACAACTAATATCCGTTGAGGCAGGTTAGTATTCGTAAAACACCAGAATAGGGCAATTTCGACGAGTTTGAGAATTCGCTCAAACTCATTCTCCCTTCCGCCTTCATATGAGTGTAAGAACTGAAGACATGCTTCAAAAATGAGTAGGAGCTCTTCATTCTCAAAATTTTTCTTGGAGGCGAAATGGGCGTCAAAGGTGAAGACATGGTCCGTCTTTACACTGACAGATACAAATTGATGCTCGGCAATTAGAGACTCGAGTATGGTTGTAGCTACCAACTGCAATTTAGTAAAGGTTCCTTTTTAGATTTGCTAATTATTTACTCTCAATAGAATTTCACTCACGAATGAATGTCCCGTGGTCGTAAGGGCCTGGACGAGGTGATGAACCAGCTCCTTCCTCTCTTGCCCGTTTCTCTCGATCGCTTGGTGCTTAACTATTATGGCAATCACGGACGCCAGCCTTCGGCCCACCGCGTACGAAATGGTTGAACTAAACAAAAGATTCACGAGCTGCTGAGCTAATACTGTCGGAACTTCCGTACTTCCGATCCTCCCCCACGCTGCCAAAACGTTATCGCGAAGCAACTGTGCAGCATCGAAGCGCAAATGCTCAGAGGAGCTCCTTTCTGCGACAAAAAAAGGCACCAATGTTTTTAAACAGCTTATACTGTTATACTTACACAAAACGTTAGCATTTACTTATCAAGTACTGAAGTACCCTGTTTCCTTAACTCACCTAGAATAAATTTACAGAGATCAATTGAATCCTTTGATTTACGGAAGCTCAGGATGACACCCTCGGCCGCTGTCCTCTGCTCGGAGGATACCATCGGGTTGCCCTATTTAATACCAAATCCAAACTGCAGATAACGAAAAAAACAGGACTCTTAACTTAATTAACTAGGGATAACGTTTATAATTTAACTTACACAAATCTCGGCAGCCCTTTCAAGTTCTTCGAGTGCCCGTTGACAATCCATGGCTAAGAGAGCTCTTCCACGTACTTAACTACCTAACAACTAATTAACTAAAACTACGAAAACAATTAGCACAAACAATTAGTTGTTGACATTCATTTATTTGGCCCGATTTAAAAGGCTCTCTTGAATTAAAAAACGTGAGTGAATTCAAATAATATTGGTCTGACTAAAAGATACCGCACAAATGCATTTTGTGCACTGTTGGGCATTCAGCCCAGAATTGGAAATACCACGGTCTGTCTAAAAGCCCTGTCATCGACAAGTTGATGGAAAAAACCCGGGAATAGTACTGAGCACGTGAAATGCTTTTATTTGTTGACAATGACATACATCCGACATTGGATGTCGTGGAATCGTACTGTGATATTGTCCTCAACAATCATCATCATTCAAGTAATTGAAGGTAAGCTAATTGATTGTTGCATCTCTCATTATCAATTACTTTTGCAAATGCCTTTGTCAGATCTCTCAAGTAAATGTAATGGAGGAAGAAAGTGCTTCGTCGACTTCGATATCCGTCAACAGCTTTGTTGCCGCTCGAGCAAAGGAAATTGTAGCTCTTTCACTTCAAATTAGTAAGTTAACTTTTGATTGCGCTAATTAATTTCACATGTATTGTACTGTGAAGCAATTATAATCGTGGACATTCAGCCGCTTCGAATTCGGTGGAGAACAAGGGCCTTGCCTTTCAACACCTTCCGAAGCATTTGAGGCGTCGAGCGGTGAGTCACAATGTGAAGCGACTGCCAAAGCGGCTCCAGCAAGCGCATACTGGACAGCTGACAAAGAGTAGCGGTGGACCGAAAAAGAAGCCCAAGAAACCGAGCAGAAAATTTCGAAGACGGAAATCAAATTTGTTGTCTGAATACAACAGGAGGCAACGCAGTGTCAAGTGGCTGGAAACGCACATTTGGCATGCGAAAAGGTTAGGCACGGAATTGCTGTTGTATTTAGTATCTTTGGTTAATAAGTGTATTTTAGGGGTTGGATTGTACCACACCCTACGGTACGCAATATTATTTCCCCATAAGAACTTTAGTTTGTAAAGTTTTCGCGCAGAGAAACCTATGCTTGTTCTGTGCAGGGTCTCTGAAATCTTCGTTGCTTACCCTGTGCTCCAATCCAACCAATTGTAGGCTCATCGGACTCCTTTACTTTGTTTTAAGGTTCCACATCCAGACGAAATGGAATCACAGGATTCCGATATCTCCCTGTGATAAGGGCTACCGTGCAATTTACCGAGCGTTTCGTGACTTCTCGGCGATGCGCGACATATCATTCTACAGTTGCCTTGAAATCAGCGGACCACAATCACTGCTCTGTGAACGGTTTAGGCGAATAACGTTTCCCTCGGCGGATCCCCTCGGAATTGGAGCTCGCTACTACACAAGCCAAGCGCGTGAGGGAACGCTGCACATTTACGCTGACAATCAGTATCCCTTTGGGTATATTGGCGAGGTGACTTTCTTTTGGGTTCAGGAAATCGTACTTTGGTTGTGGGTTCACCCGGGCTACAAAGGGGAAGTCATCGATCAGCTCGAGAATATATTCAACTTGTCACCAGAACTTGAACTAAAAAATAAAAGCAAAGAGGAACCAATGGACGTGGATTTGTCAATTGATCAAGTCAAGCTAATACCAAAGAGTATTTCTAAGCCACTTCGCTGGAGTAGTGCTGGGAGTGAAGTCGTTGTGACTGATTTGTATGGAGGGCTGAATCGACTTAGGTTGATCGGAGAAGAAACTTTCTCCATTTTGAAGAAGGTTCTCCATGTCAGTAAAATCCGGTGTCACGCACCTTCGTCAAATTCTAAATCTACTTGGTTTCAAGATTATTTCAAGGACAAGTCAGACGCATTAGACCTTCAGGAACTGGTGTGGGATGCCGCTGATCATGCGCACGACTTTCCTTGTCACAGTGTCCTGCCCCTGGTGGTCAGGGATCCGCGACAATTCATTCCAGAACGCCGTTCGAAGTGGCCTGAGGAGAATGAGAGGACCAAGGCAACGCAAACGGAGACCGGAAAGGATGTGGAGACGCAGACTGTACAGGATTTTAATGAACTCCGGAGTAAATACTTGACAACTAATGTCAACCCCCTGTCACAAATGAGTTTGAGGACAAGAATCGTTAAAGAGAAAATGAGTGACACTGAATTTTCAAAGCGAAGGGGCCAGCTACTTATACCAGGTTAATTGCCATTTTTAACTAGGCAATTATTATAAGAATTACGAGTGTTAATTAATTGTTACTATTTTAATCTAATTTTAATACCCTCCTCCAGGTTCAGATTTGAATTTAAAAG
Organism: Bilobella braunerae; assembly: GCA_034694865.1. Taxonomy (NCBI): domain Eukaryota; kingdom Metazoa; phylum Arthropoda; class Collembola; order Poduromorpha; family Neanuridae; genus Bilobella; species Bilobella braunerae. Next base: position 12,007 of record JAQFYP010000073.1, read on the forward strand.
AAGAAGAGAATCAAGTTCCGATTCTTCTGATTCGCCAGGCTGAAAGTGGCTGGGATCTGATTTTGCCTGCAGGTTGGGCCATGGCGTTTTGGATCTCTTTGTCATATAGGTGAGTCGCATTATTGCATTTTTAAATTAAATAAGAAACATTTTGAAGCAAGAATTTACCAATTTCGGATTTTTTTTTAGATGCGTGCGACCCTTCGGCCACCGCGACGCTCTTCATTACGCCTTCGAGTACGGCACGGTTCATTCTCCGGAACTACCGCCGCCTGATTCCTCATTCGGCCAACATGAGACCGATTTGGAGGGAGAGCAAGCGAGAGGAACTTTTTTCAGTTACCCGCCCGCTAAGCGTCAAAATTTGGTGATGCTCAAGTGTCCCTTTCCTTTTAAAATTGACTGGAATCTCCTCCTTAACTATTCAGCCTTAAATTTCAACCTCAGTAGCGATAGCCCACCTTCCCAAGACATGGAAGAGAGCGATAGGTCAAGGTTGCCTACCGAATCCATGGAGCGATTCAGCTTTGAAAATTTTGTGGCCCCTCGTCATGACACGCAGTACTATGTTCTGAGAGACATTAAAATTCTTCAAGAGTTGAGCCGCGCTGTCAAGAAATCTTGCGTCTCTGGGGATGCCGCTGCCTTCAAATACATTCCAATTCCAAACGCCTCCCGCTGTTTGATTGGAATTGGAGTGAAAATGGTTGGAAAAGGGAAACCAAGTCCCATGTCTATCATCTGTCTTCCAGGTAATACATCAACTCAGCGGGAAAGCGCTAAACTTACTTTAATCGCTCGATTTACTTTAATATAAATAAGCAAAACAAGCCCGTCCTCAGACAACTATATCCTTAAAGGACTCTTTTTTTAACTTTCCTGGGCATCTTATATTCAGTTGGAAACGTTTGCTGGGCTGAAAATCTCGAAGTTCAAACAACTAATCGATTCTTGTCCTAAGACGGGCTTGTTTGGCCAATATTGATTTAAAACAATAGACAAATCTTAAAGTGCTCGAGTTTCGAAACAGGGTTGAAGTTAGAAATCCCAAAAAGTACTTAGGGGGGACTCCTTGTCTGTCACGCACTCACGATAAACGCTTAGCGCTTTTAAGAAAGTACTACTGTAGTGAAAGGCAGTCTGTCGTGAGTCGTGGTCAGTCTCTATTGTACTATGGCCATTGGGATATGATTTATAAATATAAAACATGCGTTTTTGGCGACTGAAGAAGATGTTTCAGAGAAGTCAGTGACTACAAGCGAGGAGCCCAAGGACTGTTCAGCATTTGAGAGTGAGAGAAAGGTTCTGAGGCAGCAGCACCAGAAGGAAATGGCCTTTCTTCGGAAGAAGCGCAAGAAGATTCGAAGGCGAGGTTGTGGAGCAGAAGAGAATGTCATTGGAGAAAGTGTCACTTGTAAGGACTTTGACTCGACGGAGCTGAGTCGAGCGTTCAATTCAGAGCTCCAGTCACTCCACATCCCTCACTCGGAAACAATGCTGAGAGAAATGTCAAGGGCGCCCTTCGGAGTGATTACCTTCGGCGGAGATACCTACAGAGTGGGAAAAAGCGGCGGATTTGGGTACGTGACGTACCTCGGACTCGTGACCTTTCTCAAGAACGGTGCAGCATGGAGACGAAGAAATATTGTCCTTGTGCGAGACGCAACCAAAAGTCTGGAATTCAGACAGGCGACGATTGAGGTGTTTGAGGAGTGCATCTAGGAATACGTTAAATGTTGTTTATTAACTGAACCGTGTTAAATTACAACGGTTAAATCGAAACCGTCTTAAATTAATTGCAACGCGTTCAGTTGCAGCGATTGAGAAGTCTGCACGATTTAAAGGTTTAGAATTAATTGAGAATTTCCAAAGAGTCCAAATTGACTTCTTTCTGACTTAGCTGTCGTTTTTTTAAAGGTGTTTTTCCTTGTGTACTAGAATTGCAAGCATTGCACAATTTTTAATAATTGAATTAATTATTATAACAATACACAATAATTCGGTCGGTTGTAATAATTTCGTTTGGTGGTAAACACTTCATGAGAAAATATACCGTGTGTCCCACCAGAAACATAACAAACAAACGTAATTAACTTGTTTATATTTGGCAAGTATGAGGCAACATTTAATGGTAAAACTAACCGTAGAGCGTAGAAAATATTAGGGAAAATCTATATTCTGTTTACAAATATCGCCTCATACTTGAATTAAAATACTTGAATTAAAAATGAACTGAATGAGATTCCCTTGAGAAACCAATTAGCGTGTTCCGCTTGTAGAGATACGCACGGTATTTTTTAATATAAAAAACAACATCAAATATACAATGTATGGTTGAACATACGTTCTATGATTATAAAAAATAATATTACAATACGGGTATCAAAATAATTTTTAGAACGTTTTACACTATGTTTTTGCTTTGGTTGTTGTAACTGTTACAGGTTGCGTCTACTAAATTCTTGTAGAGTGTTGGATAACGGAAAAAGACCCCTGTGGCTCCCCAGATTGCTTTAATTTATCATTAACTTTTATAATGATCAACTAATTGAATATTAAATCGTCTCGTGATGTAATTGGCTGTATCCTTCACAAGTATTGCTTGTAGTCCGGTAAAGCATGCCACGCCGACTCCACTTTCTCGGCCGAAGTATACGGCTCTAACCTTCGTTTTGATATAGGTCTGAAAATTAGGTTATTAAAAATACTTCATACATTCGGAGGCGGATGCTCTGCCTTCGGTTTTGTGACTTCCTTCAAGTGTTGTTGCACTTGAATGATTCATGATCCGAGGATGCTCCTCAGGATGATGATGAAAACGCAAAGTAACGAAACACACGGCGGAATTGAGTTTTATTGATCTTCATATTTTCAAAACTGTCATTTGAATCATCATGAGTGGGAGGCTATATAAACGTGTGTATCATTTTAGTTCATAGCCAAACAAGCCCGTCACCGGACGGAAGTCATTATGTCAAATGTTCTCTGGGCCTTTCTAGTCAATTTTTCAACTCTTTGGAAAATTCAAAACATTAAAAGTTTAGAAATTTTAAACAAACGTTTCCCAAAAAAAAAACTTGCGTCTGGTTACTGGTTTGTATGGCTAGTATGTCGCTGTTTTTTTTTTCGAGAATTTAAGCTTTTCTCAAAATTTAAAAAAAAAGTTTCCATCTATCACAGCCGAGTTTATGAGCAGGGGCGGAAGTGCGATGTCTTCAAATGCAATTGAGCTTTTGAGCGATTGTTATGCACGCACGCACGCACACACAGCCTCACTTTGAGTGATGAAAAAAGGGTATAAAAATAACGACAAATAATAAGTAGACTCGTTTCATCCTAGCGTCGTAAGTGCATTGAAGCTGTAAGGGCCCTTTTGGGAGGTAAGAACATAAAAGAGGGAGATCTAATTGCCAACTTTTAAAAAAACCATTTTTACGAGATTTGAGATGAGGAAATGGAGAGAGATTTAAGTGTTCGTCGTAAAAAGTTCCCTGCATTGAAAACACCTCTTCCTATTTATATTAGCCCATAAATTTTTCAGAAATTCGACTGTTGTTGTTGTTGTCAAAAGTTTGAACCGCAACGGTGAGTGAGTACGATGCCCCCAATACTTGCAGCGTCTTTTTCCAATATGTTTTTAATGTTCCGTTTGTAGGGCTTTTTTAAGTCTCTCGAAGCGTGTCAAAGGGCTCCGACTCCTCTTTTTGTAGTCTGGCAACAAATTCTGGGCCTTTTCATTTGTCACGAGGACTTTAAATGTCCTCTTTAAAAGCCCCTTTCCATGAAGAAGCATACAGTAAAATGAAGTTAAATTGTATTTGGAAAAGGGATGAGGGAGTGGGGAATGGGCCATTAGAATTTTGTCGTCGTTACTCAAAATTATGAGTTTCATTTTTACGACAGCAGATTCGCAATTTGAAATTCGCATTTCCTTTTCCAGCCCTTCCCATCTGCGAGGGGCATAAATTTGGAAATGGGACATAAACCGTGGACGCTTATTTGAAGGGAGAAGGGGATGATGAAATGGGAATTGTTTTTGTTATTGCACGCATTTAATGGGCTTGCACCGTCGCAAATAGGCAAGTTTTACGATACTTCGCAGCATTTTCGGGAAGCATTTCGTCAACGACGACAACGCAATCCCTTCTATTTTCTGCAAAAGTACCTTTTAATGATGCTCCATGAGCTCCCTGTTCAATTTTCGAAAGCTGACCTTCTTTCTAAGCACTTTCTGTTTGTCAACAATGCAGTTGTTCGTAAAATTCTATTTTAATAAAAGCCGTATTTTTATTAAATGGCGTAAGAGATATGTAATGTGCGGCTTACCGGGAAAATTGCATGGTTCACTGGTGCGAGTCTCCGGCTCAGTGAAATAACAGGCGTGGGTTCGAATCTCAGTAGTGCTTTTTATAGCCCTTTCACTTCCCAATTTAAGAAGCGAACCAAACAAGCCCGTCCTAGGGCAGAAGAGCCCTTAAGGTACTCTTGCTCTTAAATTTGCTATACCATAATTTCTGATTTCCCATACAGGACGGGTTTTTTAGTAAATACTTTTGAATTTAAAGTAGTTATTTTTATGTATGATTGATTTTTATTGTAGGTGATACGTTACTTTTATGGCGATCAATTTACAATTTACCTTAATTTTTTGGCAAATTGTGTAAATTGGCAAAGTTCAATCGGTTTCATTTTTGATCTTGTTATGATAATACGAGGTGAAAAACCACAAAATGAGGCTTTTTTTTTTTATAATAACGAACAAAATGGAAGCCTAATTGTTATATAGTTCCTTGAAACAAGGTGTTTAACTTTGTGATTAGTCGTAAAATGCAATTTGCCTTTGATAGCACGTGGAGTACTTAATTATTGATCTTTCTTTGTGTTTAAGAGTGAGAAAAATAAGTGTTAAAGGTAAATTCGCTGGAAGCGCAGTTTAATAGCCCTGTTTTCAAAGCGATCTCAAAAATAAATCTAGACTGTTTTGTGTTTTTCATAGACCTATTTTTTATTACTTCCCCTTGTTCCCTCTGTAAATTGAATGAATTTGTGATGTTTCTTATTGATAAAGTCCCCTTTGAATGCCTCATAAAAACTGGTTTCTTGCTCCTAAAGAGCGTTTACACAACTTTCAATTATTCTTATGATGGCATTGTGTTCTAGAGTTCTCTCACCGTTGACTACGGTACCTTCAATAGGACCAATTACCTCCCAATTAGCGCACCTTTACCTCCTCCCTCTCCAGATTCACTTAATTTGCTCATCTGATAGCACCACAGGAAAAATATTCTCTTATATATAAAAGAGAATAATTGTAAAAGAAATATATAGAAGTGTGTGAGATATGATCTGGATTTAACTTGCACAAGCACTTAAGATCTTAGATTAGCACAGAGTTCATAAGCTGCAAAAGTAAATTCTGCCTTAATAAATTCTTCTCCGCGGCAATGATACCTTCAAAAATAATGAGATGAACTTATTCTGAATTTTCATTTTTAGAAAAAAAAAAGACTGAAGCACGAGTTGAACCGCGATTACGCAAATAGAATGCAATTTCTTAAGGATGCATAATGTGCTGGATGCGAATGAATTATCCGAAGGTCAAAAGGTGCATTTTTGTCTGTTCTTTTTTTTTCAATTTTTTTTAAGATTATAATTCAATCGGTCGTTTTTTTTTCTTCTGCGTCTTAGTAATTCAATGACGCTCGACCTCGATGGCTTGTGCAAGTTTTTTTTTTTTGGTTTTTTTTTCTTTAGAAATGCAAAACTTTCTGAATTGCTAGCCGATAGAGATGCGTTTGGTTCTCAGGGATGATTGTAGGTTCGGTAAATTGCATTCTCAATGAGCATGAAGTCCGAGCAGTGTCTAGGTCGTACACCAAATTTCTATACAACAAATAGATAGACAGACAAAGCGACAACATCAAATATGTTTTTGGCAAAAACATTCTTACAAAGATGAAGAATTTTAACAGGGAATCCCATACCCAGCTAAAAGAGAACACTATAATAATTATAGCCTAGACCGATTTCTGAATTTTCAGAAATAAAAAAGGATGAGGGGTTGAAAATTAATTTTTCATTTGTTTAGAATCAAAGGCAAAGAAATTCGAAAGCAGAAAGTCGAAAAAAGAATGCTTTGTATATTTTTTGGTGTTCCTTCAGCTGGTGCCCACTGTCATTTTGTCAAATATTTCAATTTTCATCATACTTAAAAAAAAGAAACTTTCACTTTTCACTTTTCCTGGCAGGTATAAGTTCTTCCGATGAGATAATGAAAACTACTGAATTATAAAAAAAAAAAAAAATTCTTTTAAATTAAAACGAGAAGGATCGCTCGAGTAATTCGTTTTAATATTTCTATGCATGTCTACTATTTTGATTTCGTCGTTTTTGTCGTTTTTGTAGCCGTAGACGATGTGTCTCTGAGATATCATTGTGTTCATGAGCGGAAATGGGACTTTGAGAGGGAGAGGTTAGTTCTCATCTCAACTTCACGTAAGTGTAGGCTCAACAAATACCAAAACTCGTCCAGTCGGCTTCAAGTCTTTCAACAAGACGCTTCTCCAGCGTTACGCTTTCTCCAGTTCTCCAGCGTTTTCACAAAGGAAATTCGAGCAAACACTGGAAATAAACAACATCGTTTTCGCTTCCCCAGACTCAAATTCAAAGAAAGACTTCAGGAGGAAATTCCAGGAAATTCTAATTAAAGTCACATTTCCAACAAGTGGAAACCCCCATTGTCTCCCACATGCAATCCGGAAGGAAGCTAAAGTTACAGTAGACAGTAAACGTACTTTCTCCAGGTGAAAGCAATTAGCGGCTGTTTTTCCTATTTGTTGTAAAGTTACACCAAATTTCAACAAGAAGCGGACCTCGACCTCCAATATTTTGCTTCAGGTAAAAAAGAAACAATTATTCATCCCTTGTCTTGCCCAATTGGTGCTGCATACGTGATCCTTTGAATGAAAATTGAGCGATGAAAATTTGCTCGATGAAAACTCGTTTTAACCGTTTTTGTAATGTGTGGAGGGAAGTGACATAAATCAAATGAATAAGGATTTGCAGATGCATTTTTTTTTTACAAAAAAAAACTTTTGTAACGCTTTTTGTTCGCTTTTGTAACATCTTCGTCATCCAACAACTATGACCAATAGCGTAAGCTTTCTGGCAAAAAGCCTTGACTAGAAATTAAAAGTTTGAGTTTCACAAACAAGGAGTATTTTGCTGAATTTGAAAACTTTTTTCTTCTTAGTTTTAATTCAACTTGAGATCACTTTTTCTTGTTTGTCTGAGCTCTGGGATTGAAAAAGAATTTTTTCAGTTTTCTTTTCTTTTTTTTTTGGAATTTTTTTGGCCTCGTGGAGCAAAATTTGTGTGCAAATATGCCGTACTCGTACCATTTTAAGATTTTCAAATTAAATCGTCGTCGTTCCCTGTGGTTTTGGTATCAAATAAAAGTTTTGTCCCCCTATTTGGCTCTGATCCAGATTTTTTTTGTATTTTTTTTCGTCCGATTTGTCCTTTCTTGTCACTTGTCGCTTCCAAGCGTCTCAAGTTCAGAACTTAACCGCAAGAATAGCAATTAATTGATTACTAACCTTACCAAAGAAATCGATTCAGCGTCTCGTCTTCAGAACAAAGGGACATTGACACTTGATGTCAAAACAAGCGCTGAAGTGCCTCATCGGAATTATTAGCCTCCCTGAACTTTCTCTCTTCCTATCGCCTCAATAATACGCAAATATCGATTAACAGCTTTAGCAAAACCACTTAATGAAGCTCCTCATTCAGCCCTAGGCAAGCATTTGTGCATCACAATGTGTATCATGACAAAACTAAAGTTTGTAAAACTCTAATTGAGCTTATATATCAAAAACTCTAAATAAGACACACTAAAGTTTTTCGTTAAGCCAAACAAGCCCATCCTAAGATCTCTGCATCGTTATTATTTGAAATTATTTTCCCTGTTTTTAATTAAAAATGGATGCATTTTTAAATTAAATTTAAAATAGTCTTTACACGGGCTAGTTTGGCTTTTAGTTATTAAATTGAAGTGGTTAAATCCGTTCAGTTTGTTAATTGATTTTTAGTTAATTAGTAACTTGACCTTAGTGGCTACTGGTAAACGAAAAACTTCTTGAATTTTGAATTTCATCATTTCGGTTTTGGTTTTCGCCTAACCTAACCCATTCCTACTGTGCTGATGTTTGGAGTAAGAAAGGTTTTTAAATTTAGCAGATGACCAAGCGTTAGGTAGCTGTAATTAATTCATAGGTGGAAACTCGGTAGAAATGAGACTTAAATCAAATTCCAGGAACAAGTAAATCCATCATAGGAATTTTCTGTTGTAAAATGAGACTTTGAGTGATCATCTCTAGTCAAAACAAGTGCTTACTCTGAGGAGAAAGTCGTTCCTAGAAAATTTCCGTCTAATCTCTCAAGTACTAATTTAATTTGAATTGAAGGGAAGAGGATTCCTCGAGTCGAAAATTGGAGGCATTTTAAAAGCCTCGTGAAACAGGAAAAGGAGGGGAGAGGGAAACAAAACGTTATTTTAGTGAAATGGAAAAAGCGCTATTTTAGAAAATTGAGGGAGAGAACGAGGCTTTCCTGTTACTTTCTCTTCGCGGGAGATAAAAGCCCTGTTAACGAAAAAGGAGCGGGCCTCATTTTCAAGTGGTTCCTGATCCGGTCGCACTGCTTTTGTTTTTACTAGCTATTTCGAATTTAGGAAAGCTTGTTACTCGCGTGATAGATCGTGAAGGAGTTTAAACTGCATAAATAATAGAGGGATGTGCGCCGCCATCAGGAAGAGAAAGGTGCCAGGTTGGGTTGGAGAAAGTAGTTAATTTAGTATGTCGAGCAAACTGCCGCTCGAGGTCGATTAGAAGGCATCTCTTAAGTGGTTTCGGTCGGAAATTGACCTAACCCACGTCCATTCAACAGCCAATTAGCTGTTGAGACGCTGAAACAGCGTTGACGCTGCTTAGCGTAGAGACGCTCTTCGGCGTATTTGGGTCATGATTGAGACCATGGTCTTCAGAACTGGACGCTTTAGGACTTCACTTTACTTTCACTTTTGAGCTTTCACTTGACTTTTATTTTTAGAGCAATTCGGAAATTGTGTCAAATTAATTAACATTGGGATGTCATTCGGAAAAGTCGTATTCATTCAGCACGTCTCTTTTTTCTTTTCTGATTTTTTTTCGTGAAAGCATGAATGCTTTTTGATTGTAAATAGCCAATGTGACTTCATTTTGATTTTGATTGAATGAGGCACAGTTCGCCATGCTAAGTCTTTTGATGACAGAGTTATATTAGATGTCTCACATGCATCTCTGCACTTCTTGTGTAACACAAAATTCATTGCAGATCAAAGATTTTAGCAAAGGTTGCAAATTTCACGCGCTAATAACTCCAGGATTCCAGAAAATAAAGACTTCCAGCAGAAATAACAGACATAATACACTTCAAATAGTCGATTCTGTCCGTGATGCGTACCCGGAAAATATCAAATGACTCGAAATATGATTCACATGTTTCTACAAACATAAAAGTAAACCCTAAACGGCTTTTGTTTTTGGTCCAGGATTTTGTACCCTAGCTATATTTAGCTTGTTTGTGCTTTTGGACGTAGCCTTGTTCTTACACAATTAAGTTAATGATGCTTCGTGTCCTTAACATCTTTGAAATATAAATTAGCATAAATGCTCAAGTTCAAACTTTATTTTCAGTTTTGGTTAGGTTACCGTCGAAAATTTTATAAAATAACATGAATATAGGTTAACAATTTTGTCAACTGAAAAAAATTGCTAATTATAATAAATATTTCCTTATACAAGCCCGTCAATGGTCATAAAAGAGGCATTAAGGTAAACCTACCCTTAAATTTGCTTCCCCAAAATTACCAGTCTTGGCTGTATTGTTGATTTTTTGTTAATTTTTGTATTAGAAATCCGTAAAAAAAATTCTTGGAAAAATTAAATGAAAAGAAAATTTTGTGCTTTGAGGGCTCTCTCTCCAATCATAGTACGGGCATTTGTGGCTACAAAAGGTTTAAAAAACGCTAATGCTAAAAGAATAAGCTCTACCGGGAGTTAAACCTTTGCATCATCCTTAACGGCCATCGCCTTTTATGTATAAGAAGTTATTGAATTTGAAGGATTCTTTTCAAATTTTTACAAAAATAAATGCAATATAGTAGGCTAGAATAGCCTTCCAGTTACCTCTAATTTCCCGTGCTAAGAGGCCATTATATGGCCAAACTGCATCTTCGCAAAAATTAAGAAATGTTGATTATAGTAATCTTCTCATTAGTCCCTAACAATCCAATCTGAGTGAAGATCTTGGGAAAAGCTAATTTGTTCTTGTGAAACGGAAATAAGAGAGGCAAATTAAGTGGAGGCCTCTTCACAACGCAAAGCCTAATTTGTACCATCATTAAGTGGCAGAGTTAGCCACCGAGTGACCACAGAGGCGGATAGGGGAGGAACTGCCTGAAGATTAGCAAAAACCAACACTAATTTAAGTGCCTCAAATCACAATCAAGAAAAAAACGGCTCAGATCCCACATAATTTGAAGCTATGCAACAGTTGCACTTGAATTTTCAAAAGGATTTCTTGGAGACTTTCTCCGCTGTCTCAAATGGAGCCTGAAAATTCAATCCCTTTTTTTTATCTTTTTTTTTTTACCAGGAATCATGATGGTAACTTTCCTCAGTCGCACACATGCGCGTAACAATTGGTTAAAGCTTTATTTTAAAATCCTCATAAAAGCTTCAAGTTTACCTCCTCAAAGTGCTTTTGAAATTTTTTGAACTCCATAATTCTTGAAAAGGAGACGATTATGTAAGGCCTACTTTCTCCTCCAGAAGCTCTTTCCGTCCGCCTTCCCTCCGACATTTGTTTGTGTGTGACTAGACATGGAGAAAGTTTCCCACGACTGCAATTTCCCTAAGCTCATTTTTTCTTACTTTCTCCTGTCGTCACGGTGAAAGCAACGTGCCCAACGAAGCGTTCCTCCTTCGCCACACCGGTGACGCTGATTAATTCAAATTGAAGTTTTGCAATTGAAATAAACTCTTGTCGTTTATTAAGGGTAGCAAAAAGCTTACTTTATGTTTTTGATCAGTCCGTCTGTCCCATTCCGATTTAACTCGAGAACGGCTACGCCGATTTCAAATTATATTTTCAGATTTTGTTATGACTCCGTTTTTTTGACGCCGTATCAAGGTCGACTGCAAGTGACCCCAAAAGGGTAAAAAACTCCTCAAAAATATTTTGTCTGCATTTTAACGAAACCGAACTTGGCGAGGGTAACATTACTCCTACAAGACTATGAAGGGTCGCAAAAAGGGTATTTAAGGGTCGAAAACTAATTTGTTTACTTCTTCATTAAATGAAGAAAAGTGAAAGTCCGTAACAGTCGGTATAATACAGCTGGCATGTTTGTGAAAAAAAAACCGCGTGAAAACTGTTTTTCGCTACTTTTTAATATCCGTTATAATACGGTTTATTCGTATCAACTTTTCTCCAGTCTACTTTATTAGGTAACTAATAAGTTTAGTTTGGTTGGCACGTGCCAGCTGGGAACCACAAAGTAATTAGCCATTCTAATTTCACATTATTGCAGTAGCTGCAATTAAGCACATTTATAGCATAGCACTAAAAATTAGAGACAAAAAATGCGGTCGAGGTCAAGTTGTGGGATTTAGTCATTCCTGTTCCAATAAAACGCGTTTTCGATCAGGTCTAAAATTTTGACGACGGGTAGTAAATTTTGAGCGTGCAGTAATTGCATTTGAGTGTTATACGTTCATGATTAATTGGTAGTTGAGTCAATCTATTTGTTCATTAAAATCGACTGAAACACGATAATAAACCATGATGCAAAGGGTCAAATTCATTTCTGTGCATTTTGAGCACGACCGAGTCGCAGGTGCCGTAACCACCAATTACCGATTCTGAATGTAACTCAAGAAGAGCCTTGTTTAAATTAAACTTTTCCGGGAATTGCTGGTTTCTGCGTTTGAATTTTGTATGGCGCTTTTAAATTACAGGTTTAGATTTTCGCGGCGCAATATGTGTCTCCAGGCAGAGATCAGATTTGGAGAAAGTGCTTGCGAGTGATGTTCAAATATTTAGAGGAAACGAAGGCTTTTGTCGTAATTCCGTTTAATTCGTTACTTTTTGAGCCTGCAAGGCCTTGTTCAGAGTCAAATTGTGATTATAGCCTCGAGCTTTCACTTCCGCATTCAATGCGTCGTAACTGACTAAATTTATTATTTGCTCACTTACCTGTCTCCTGGATACCTGCCTGCAAACCTGCAGTTCTGCATACCGTGATACCTGCAAAAAAAAAACCTACGAGGCCTTTCAACCCTTCAAATTTTTAAACGTGGGCGCCGCTTTCTCCATTTTGCAAAAAAAATGCAAGTCTCATTTTTTCGGGACTTTCACCTGTAGCCCCTGGTCAATAGGTTCCATTTTGGTACAATTTGAAAATCATTAAAATTTTAGATCAAATTAAGAAAGATAGGATCGATTTCGAATTAAGTGGTTGAGCACGAAACAAAATGGTTCCGAAAAGGGTGGGTTTGAAAAAACTTCCGGATTTTCAACTTTCAGAATTTCTACAAATAATTGAAATGTATGAAACTTGCCCTTAAGATTCCAGATAGGAATTTGGAAGTAGAGGTAATTGCGTGTTGAATTAATTTATTTTTCTGCATATTTTCTCACTGCCTTTTTGTAAACCCTCCTTATTTTTTAAGGGGGAGATGGGCCGATCTGCTGAGCCTTTTCGCATAACCGGCTTCAGTTATTTTTTTTTTTTTTGCAAATTTTTCATTGCAATTTTTTTTGCAAAAGTTTTTGATGGCGTGCTTTGCATCCGAAGTTAGCATGTGCAATCAGATTATTAGGGACGATCTAGTGCGTTTTGCTCATGGTGCAGATCTTTAGAATTGATAGGGACACATGAACCCGTAGAACATAAAGTGTCAGCTTTCATTATTCCCCCACTATCTCGCATGCAGTTAGCCAAACAAGCCCGTTTCGTGGCAGAAAAAAAAACTTAATAATAATAATAGAATCATTGTAAAAAGAAAATCTAGATTTTCAATTTCAATTTAAATCAACGTTTTTCAAACTTAGAACAAATCCCTGCTTTCTGACTTAACACAGGCTTGTTTAGCTAGTCTGAACACACAAAAATGCTAAAATTTAAACTAAACGGGGGTCTAAATAACGGTGGAATAGTATTCGGAAATACGTGCTTCGGTGTTAGAAAATGTTTAGTAAAAAAAATATGGAAGAGCCTCCTGCTGATGTGACGTATTTTACGCACGTTTTCGACATAACTTGTAAAAACACGACATTTATTACGATTAATTCAGCACCATACATTCCGAGGCTCTCAAAAGCCAGTCAAAAGTCATTCAAAAATATCCTTGCACTCTCCATGCTTCACTGGTCCATGAAACCACTATTTATATGAAGCTTAATTAATCTGAGCACAATTACCTTGATTAACAATTAACCAACTTAGCACCACTCTGACCAATGTGCATCTCTCATCGTTTTGTTGTGATCTTTCTTTGACCTTTGCAACTTCCTCAACACTTCTTGTTTTGCGACTTCCAATTAATGGGCAATTCCGCTCTGTTGTGGCTTCGGAACCAGTTTTTGTATGCATGTTGTTTACACAAAGAGCATCTATATTCCTAAAAAATGCGATCTCATTTTTTGCAGACGTCAAGATTTGCATTCATTTTAAGGCAATTTAAAACCAGTGTCCACAGAACCCGCGGCGGTGCCCTATACATTATTTATTGTCTCGTAGTGCTTATAAAAGAATTTTGTGCGTTATTGTTTTTTAAACGTTATTGGTTTTCCGTTTTGGCGTCATTCCTTGGTTACGTGAATTGAATTGCGTAAGGGGGCCCTTAAATAGAGCTATTGAAGTCCCAAAAATTTGTTTCGCAAAAGTTGCGTGTGTAGAATTGTGAGGGGGGCCTTACAAAAGCCTCTGAACGGACAAAAAAAATCGGTTTTTGCAGCATTGTGCATTCAGAATTTTGGGAGAGGACCCTTAAATAGGAAGCCTTTGAAGAGACGAAAAAAAAAATTGAAGTTTCGCAATAGGAAAGGAGCCATGTGGCAAGAAGGCCTTGATTTGTAGGGTGAGAAATTCTTTTGAGTTGCATTTTTGTACACAGTTTAAGGCCACGGCATGCAAATCTTCCACATCCTGTGTTTCCCTCTAACAGTCATTTAATTACAGGTAAATTTCTAGAAATTCTCCAGGTAAAACTGACTGCGGTTATCATCACTTCCACGAGTCGCGTCTCCAGCATAACAAATTACTTTTACTTCTCAGAAAACGAGGAGGAGATTAATTCCCTTTGAATTGATATGTGTAACAACGGCGGCGGCGGTTGGTTCGTAGCCAATGAGCGGAGCACGACTCTTTATGTAGTGGCTTTGATGATTTCATTTACCTTTCTGGAACTGATTGGGTTCGTGGTGGCTGGAGCTGTTTGAAGTCGCTTTTCAAGGGTCGTTTGCAGCCGGTTCGAGACGTCAAGGAACCACTTGTGAAGCTTTGAAATTGGTTTAATTGTCCTAAGAATTACCTCAACTTACCTGGTGTGTGTGCGTTAATTAGTGATCCCCGCAAAGGGAGTCCGTTTGAGGGGCCCTTTGAGAAATTAAGGTGAAATCTCTTTTCGCAAAGCCTCCGTTTCCGAAAAGCGCTCCTTTGTCAAGAGCATTAAGTAAATGAAAATGAAGTGGGATTCGGTTCGGATGAGCATCGATTTTCGTCCCACGGGAAATGGACCAAAAACAGACCTTAAAAATTTTCAGGACAACAAAGGGCCCAGACGCTTCTCAGCGGCGCTTTCAGGTCCCTTTCTCAGAACCTAAAACCAATCTGGAGCCGCTTTCCCCAGAGAAATGATTGCAAATTAGATTTCTGGGCAGAAAACTAATTTACACAAGTTTTAGTTTGGGTGTTGGAGAAAGTAAAATCTAAAACAAGCTGTCAAAAAGGTCACACACAGGCCATTTGCACTCCCTTTACTTTCTCCGGCTTTCACGTTAATTGAAAAAGCATTATTAAGAATTTAAAAAAAAAATTAAAAGAAACAGTGGTGTTACTAAAAATAATTCACCGCTAAAAACAGCTTTTCATGTATGTAAAAAGAAATTTGGAGAATTATTAAATTGTATAATTTTATAACTATTCTGTTATAATTTAGTATTTTACAAAAGAGGGATGTTAAATTTAGAGGTCTGTCGGCTCCGCTATGCTAACAAACCGTGATTTGAGCGCGGCGTACCGTTTTGGAGAAAGTTGGTCTTAAGAGTCTTAAAAATAGATCATTTTTTTATAATTGAAGCCCTTGAACCCGCGGCGGTGAAATTATACGGTCAAACTTTTAATTTTACGGTTGTGAAAATACGCTAAAGGGTCATTTTTCCGAATGGCTGTGCAAAATAATTTAATAAGAAGATTGTGAGTGCTGATGCACTTAAAAATCTTCCTTTGAGAAGAAGCGTCGAGCGCTGAAATGAGCTTCAAAATGAATGAATTTGAAGCGTAATATTCATAATTACGATGTCATTGATCATTGTTTTATAATTTTTAGTGATTCGTTCAGACGATAATGGAAAGCTAAACCCAGACGAGACAAAAACAAAAGGATTCAATTGCTTCGTCGTAATAAACAATCGATTGTTTTGAAAAACAAGAAAAGGATGTGAGACGCCAGTTTTACTTTCTCATGGACAAAGGTGATCTAGTCAGTGACCCTTGACCTTAGCCCATGTTTTCCAGTGACCCTCGACGCTGAATAGCACCGCTGACCCCATCAATGTGACCCCTTGACCCCTAAAATGAGGGTCAAGCTTCTCTGGGTCATCATCTTCCTACTCCCGGTCGGTGGCCAGGCAGCGTGCGAGTCTCCGCAATTCATTTACCTCACGGGCCCCAGCGGTGTCATTCAAACGCCCAATTTTCCAAACAAGTTCAAAACACCGCTCTGCATCCACTGGCTCATTGACTCACAGCAGCCCTACACCGTGTTCAACGAGTCGGGAGACCATTTCAGCAACGGAAAGCGCATACGCGTCTACTTGACGCAGCTCTTCCTCAAGGAGAATTTGACCTTCATTGACTACATGAAGTACCCGTACCCCAACGGGCACTTACTCGACGAAAACGAACGGAATTCGGTTCGGCCGAACCGGGAAATTGTCGAAACGGGATACAGCCGGATACCGATACCGCGCTACGAGGAGCGGAACCTCTCCGTCATGGCCTACGCCACCCCGCTCCGATTCCTGGGAATTCAGCTCGAAATTTCGACGCCGTACGCCAAGCACTTTCGCGCGAAGAACTACTTCGACACGTACGGATTCAACATTACGTACAGTATTGCCGACGAGAAGCATCATGTGGAGCACTTCGAGGGAATGGACAGTTGCAGCCTCCATAATTGCTCCTTTGGCAATTGCTACGTCTCTAGTGACTACAGGTGAGGTTGACCTTGACCTTGACCTTTGAGGAGGGTCATCAAAATACTCTGGAATTTTATCACCAAGGTTTAATAGCCTTGTTTGTCTCAATTTCGCATAATGTTTTTGAATGAGTAATGCTGCCGAGTTGCAAAAAATTCCGACGCAATTAAATCTTATTTTTTTCATGATCTAGACGCTTCTTCTGCGTTTGTCATCCTGGACAGCATGGCGAAAGGTGCGAGTACAAGGAAGATGTGTGCGATCCACGGAATAATGTCAGCTTCTGCCGCAACGGCGGCACTTGCAAGTGAGTTTCGTTTACTTTAACGCTTACTGCGGCAAAATTAACTTAACCGCACAGTTGACAGTTTTTCGAATCGACTCCTGACCTTATTTTGACTGACCTTGCATTCGTGAACTTAAAAGCACTAATTTAAGCAAAAAAAAAGTTGTTTTGACATGAAATTTTAAACAACTTTATTGCATTCTGCCCATCAACAACGCTTTGTACGTGCATAAAACTGTATAATGTTGGTTTCAAAATATGATGACCACAGCCAATATGCAAATCGAAACAAAGTTTGGGATCGATTGCTTTAAAAATCAATGTTAATTATATGCTTTCCAAAGCGCATTAAATCCAATTCGAGACTGTGTGTCACGGGGCCGGTGACAATTAAGGGCGACTCAAGTGCTTAGGTTGAGAGCGGAAGCGATTTTCTGCGTTGCATATACGCCTTCGCTCTTTTCCTTTGATTTTGTCAAGTGTAGAATTTCCAGCGACTCGACTACTGCCTTTCGTAGAATTCCCAGCGATTCGTGTATTGGCTTTTGTAGACTTGACTGACATTCCTTGATTAAGTGTTCTCGTATTGAGGTTCCTTTGACGCTCGCGCGTTGTTTCGAAA
The DNA here is from genome assembly GCA_034694865.1 of Bilobella braunerae. Classification (NCBI taxonomy): domain Eukaryota; kingdom Metazoa; phylum Arthropoda; class Collembola; order Poduromorpha; family Neanuridae; genus Bilobella; species Bilobella braunerae. The sequence continues at coordinate 29,439 of JAQFYP010000073.1, forward strand.
AACCACTTGAAAGGAGATCGCTTCGAAGTCTGTTTCGAATTTTAGAACAAAACGACCACTTTGACTCTAGTTTCCGTTTTTCTAAACAGAAAGATGCTGTTCTAAATATTTTAGCAAAAGCTGAATTATTCACTTCAGCTTGTGCTTTTACGTGTTTAAAAACGAATTCCCGAGAGTACCTCCTTAATACGATCAAGTCAATTCTCGAAAGCCAAGGAAGCTAATGCCCACTTGACTTCTCACCTGTCTTGAAAAGCCTAATTGCTTTGACAGCTTCAGCGCTTATTTTGTCAAGATTAGACGTTAGCGGTGAAAGCTGGAGAAAGTAAATAGGGTTAAGAACTCATTGAAAAGCTCTGCTTTCTCCAGCTCAACACTATTGCACTACGATTTAATCTAATTTAGAATTAAAGTGAAAGTTGTAAAATTTCACTCTCATAAAAAATGTTGTTTGTGTTTTGAGCAAAAAACCAATTTGCGTGGATGCAGAAGGCTATAACAAATGAATAGATGCACTTTAGTTTTAAGTGAAAATTGTCTACTTTCACTTTCTCCAAAAACCGTTTGTGTTTTATATAAGAAAATGCTGGTCAAATTTTACGGTTAAAGAATGAAAACATTGAATAATATTAGTTTAAGGAGGACAAAAGGTTACAAAGCTATTTTTAAAAAAGAAACATTTTTTTTTATGTTTTTTTTCTTCTTCATTTTTATTTCCGATATCCTTTCTTCCTTCCGCCGGAAACCAACTTTTCTTTCTATTTTCTTTTCGGACGAATTCTAGTTGGCATTTTTCCTGCGTTGAGAACCCCTACAGCGCTGCGGAATGCTGACGCTTGAGTAAAATGTAACATGTTTCAGCGTCCTTCCTGACATATGCTTCTTCTGCAGTGTTTTCCAGAGACATTTTTCCAAATTTCAAGGCATTTTTTTTCTATCAAAATGCAATTTTCCTTGTTATCTTCTGCAGATCTTTAAGAGAAAATTTATCGATTATTGACAGCAGAAGGGCTCTCATTATCCGAGAAAATAGATATGTTGGCAAACGCTTTACTTTAAAATTCAGGAAGGTAGGAGAGGAGGAGGCGTAGGACATAAATTGGCTGGAGGAGGTGTTAATGAATTAATTTTAAGAAAACTAAGGGAAAGTTGAAAGTTTTACGTTAAAACCCTTTGGATCTTGGAGGATTTGAGGGGGTTTAGTTTTTCAAGTTAGAAATTTTAAAACTGAAAAGTTACCTGACGGGCCCTGACAGTGGCAGTCAACCGGTCATGGCAGCGGTGGTGGTCATAGACAAACTCGAATTTGACGTGGCCTCCTTCCAGCCCCAATTTAGCAAGTGAAAGTAGGGACTTTAAGGCCCTGGAAAACTTGTGTCGGAATTTGATCAAAGGGAAAAGCACCCTAGAAATACAAACTACTTTCTCTTTCCTCGACTTTTTCTTCCTTACCTTTCCCCGTCTGATTGACGTTCCCCTCAGGAAATTATGCCAGAAATTCATGAATTTGAAATTAGCAGGGACTGATGATGATGAGAATGGACCATTTTCCGTCACTCAAAGTTCAAATTTTCCTAAATCGCAGACCTTCTGCCAACCTTTAATTTTAACTTTCACTCACGCGTTAGTTTCTCTGAAGTTACCAACTTAACAATACTTTTACATATCAAAACGAAAAAAAAACGGAAGGCTCTTATCGTGAGTGCGTGACATGGGGACTCTCGCAAGTATTTTTGGTAGTTTTTTTTTTACCACTGTTACCTGTAGGTAAACGTCTAGCTACGGCTCAAAAGGCTAGGGTTCGAACCCACACGCTTTCATTGTTTTTAATTTTTTTAATTTATCTAACTATTTTTTTTTCTATGTAAGTGAAGACTAGCTATATAAGCCTGTTGTTTGACAGGGGTATCCTCACTTTAAGTTGTATATTTTTAAATTCATTTAAATTAATTTGAAATCTTTTGATTTTGATTTGACTCTTAGTTGTTCAGCCAGAAGACGGTAGAATAGAATTGCAGGTCTAGAAACTTGATGGGGCGATTTTTAAGGGCACTCCTGTCTTAGGAAGGGCTTGTATTGTTTTTCTAATTAATTTTGGAACTTTTTAACTGTTTTTTTTTGTGTGAAGACTCGACTGTAACAGGAATTCATTGAGATAGAGCCGTATTTCGTCACAACTTTTATACTTTGACTTTTGACAAAACTTGTTCTCGGGAATTTGTTCTGCTGCTTTGCGTTTGAACGTCAATTTTTTTTTTTTTGAAAAAGACTCTTTTGAAGTCTGGAGCGTCAGAATTTAATTAAAGTTTTGTTTTGTTTTTAGAATGCATGCTGCAGGTGCCGGGAAATGCTATTGTCCTCCCGAGTACACGGGTCCGTACTGCGGAATCAAGATCGAGAACTCTGTCAAAGGTAATTGAAATCGATGAGCCCGGGGCACTTTCGGGAATATTGCTCACATACTTGGTCGACTGACACGTACTTTGAGGCCATTATCACAGGGCCTTAAGGGCTCTCAAATGAGCCCTCCGAATGCATGGACACGTCCATTGATAACTTTGGAAAGTCTGAACTTTGGTCGGCATTAAACCGCGGGATTTGTCCAACATCTACTTTCTCCCGAATCTGTCTCGCTTCTTTTGAAAAGCGTGTCAAGCGGCCGCGACAGACGCTTTCAAGGCCCCGCCGTATGCATAAGGGAAAGTTTTTTTCTGGCCAAAATCAAAGAGAAATCAAGCATCTTGCCTTTCTTGCACAAGTACAGAGCCTTTCTCAAGTAGCTGCAACTTAAAAATCGAAAATCCAAGTCAATTTTTCTCATTACAACTTTTTTCCACATTGCACACATTTCACATTTATTTCAACTCCTTGAAGTAAAGGTCTGTTTTTTTTCTCTTTTTATTTTCTCTACTTTCACTCACAATGTCAGAGCAGTTACTTAAGAAAGGCTCTGTACGTCTTAAACTTCTGTAAGTGGATCTCTGTGAGACTCACGTGAGGAATATCATTGACTTTGTTTTTGCAACCCTCCTGACCTTAACTTTGACTTTTTATGAAGACGTATGCTCTGCTAAAGTTTGAAAAGCATAAAACACGGCAGCCTTTTTGCTGCAATATCTTGAGATGCTGTGGCGCCAGAAAGAAGCATAAAGACAGGATTTGCAAAACAAGAGGCAGCATTTTCCCAACAGAAAAACATCTTCAGATTACATGTCTCCACTAAAGGTTCATAAATGAGAGGGCACTTAAGTGATGGCATCATTTCCACGGTCCAAAAGCATGGTTCAGGAATAGAAAAAATTCAAACGAAATGACAAACAGCCTTTTTCTGCACGCCTTGGGCTTACCACACCTAATTACACTCTCGAAAAAAAAAAGCAAAAACTAGCCAAACAAGCCCGTCCTTCAATTGAGGTCATTTAAGGAATACTTATTCATAGTCCATTAAAATATCCTTAAAATTAAAAAAAAATTTATATTTTTTTTAGGAAATATGACATTATTGCCAGTCTAGAAATTCATTGTCAAATTTCAATGTCACGTTACTTAAAGGACCTTCGTCCAAGAACGGGCCTGTTTCGCTTAGAAATATAATTTCATGGCGAAAATTCGACAGGAAATAAGGATTGTCTTTCATTTTGATCTTGATTTTAATCTTTTTGACAGAGTGTCCAGGCCCTGAATGTGAAGCCGTTTGCGAAGGTGGATTTGCCAGCACGCACCGTCCATGTTCCTGTCACAAAGGCAGAAGCATCCCTAAAGGTAAATCTTCACGAGATCACGCTCCCGAAAGTTCCGGTTGTGTCATCAGTGCCTTTTTTGTTTGTTTTCAAACAGAACATATCATTTTGAGTGGAAACACTTTTTTTTTTAAATTTCCGTTCTAAATTTCATCTTTTGGAAAAGTTTTCCATTTTATTGCTTTGCAATTTCCAAAAGTTTGAGCATTGAGAGGAATGTTCATGCTTTGACTTTCTTTTCAATAGCGATTCTTTTCTGAATGATCATTTAGCATACATCCTCAAGAAAAGGTTTATTTCAATTTCTATTCAAAGGAGGGTGGAAACAGTTCTCTCTTTTCTTTCACTTTCTCCAGAAAAGAATCAAGACAACTTTCTCTTTTGGATTCCATTCTCTCTTTTGATTTTATATTAGAATTCACAGTCTTTTATTCAAACAAATGACAATAAGAAATGACAATGCTTTTTTGAACACGTAATTTTCTCCAGTATTGTTCTTGTTCTAATTTTTTCGTTCTAATTTTCAGGGGCGGGGTGGATGCGTTATGAGGTGATGCTTCAAGCGCTTGACAATCTTGATGCACGAGACTTTCGCCCAGGAGGAGAAAAAATTCCAGATTCAGATTGGAAGAAAAAGTTAGAAATTGAGAATTTGCTAAGAGCCAAATTGGAGACAGTGCCTGAATTGCAAGGAGTTGATACAAGCGTCGCAGTGGTTTCTTTCGGGTAAAGCAATTACGTTTTACGAAAGTACGCCAAATATTTGTTCTCAGAAGCGTCAAATTATGGTTATTTGACTGACACCAATTATAGTTTTTTGGTCTTCTAAAAATAGACTTCACTTTTCCAACTGCCAAGTGTCAATTTCAATAATAAGGGTCTCAAGCAGTGGAAGTGCTGATTAATTAAGTTGTACTAACCTCCACTGTAATTACTGGTTATCAGGGTCGCATCAACAATCCATTTTCAATTCTTTGGCCCCAACGAAACGGCCATCAATGAAAAGGTCCTCAAGGAAGTGCTGACGAACGGTTCTTCACCCATTGTACGTCTTGGCGAAACGTTCAAATTCAATTCCCATCCAGCACTCGCCCTGACGGTAAATAGTAATTCCAACGATAAAATAAAATCCGCATTTTTCTAAAGTCGTGAATGATATATGGACAAAATGCTGTTAAAAAACTAGCCAAACGAGTCCGTTCCCCAATTCGGTAAAAATTGGTAATTTTCATTTATTAATAAGAGCAGCTAAAGAATTCTTAAATAAAGCTCAATGATTCTGGGACGGGCTTGCTTGACTTAACAATTTAATACTGTAAATAATATACAAATTAGCAAAATTTCGAGCTAATGTATAAAAAAAAAAGAGAAAGCAAAAAGCAAATTCAGATTTGTAATTGAATAAATTTAGAACAAATTGAAACATTTGACGGTCGATGTTCTCCTTATTTAAGAACATGAACCATGAAGCTTGTATAGTTTTTTTTAGTATTTGTGTCGAATTTCTCTTTTTATGTTTTTCATTTTATTTTAAAATTTAAAATTTTGTTTTAAAACTAAATTTCTAGAACCTATTTAGAGGAGAGTCGTCTACGTACCTGAAAGTGGGAGAAGCATTTGACTTGCATTGTGAAGCGGAAGGATCAGCGACATTTAAATTTAAGTGGTTCAAAGAGGGCGTCCCAATTGACAGATCATTAGCCACTCGGTAGGTGTACAGGGTGCTCACACACTTTCTTCGAATTTTGTTTAACCTTTTCTCACAATAAATGTAAAGTTTGTGAAGAAAATGTGCCATAACTCTACTTTAACTTTTTCGCTTACTATATATGACTCGTCATAATCAATTTTCTTTTCATATTTTTTCTCAACTTTCTTTTTACAGGGAAATCAACGAGCAAGTTTACAGCTTTCCTAAATTTATCAAAAAGTCAATTCTCATGTTCGCAGCTTCGACGCAAGAAGATCGAGGCGTATTTACCTGTCAGGTGAGTCCCTGAAACCGAATTTGCATAGTTTGACCTTATGCTGTGCCCTTTTAAGTTCACTTTCCCAGTAATTGCGTTACTTTTCCAGGTTTCAGACATGGGGGAAGAGCAGTGCCTTGACATCACGGTGGGTGTGATAGCTCCGCCGTACATTACAGTCGACCCCATGAGCCTCACCGTGGAGAAGGTAAGGAAGACGAACGGTGCGAACTGCGCGTGGGAAAGGTGTTGAAAGATCAGAGATTTGGATTAAAGTTGGGTCGGCTAAACGAGCCCGGATTGTTAAAAACTTTTTTTTTACAAGCTCCACATACGCTCAGCCGAACGTATAAATCTAATTTAATGTTACTCGAACTGAAAAAAATTATCGATCCTTGCAGAAACGGAGTTTGTATCATCTCAAACTTATAAAATTGATTTACGAAAGGTTGCGCTACAATGAGAAAGTGACGCTTGACGGAGAAAGTTGAGAGTGAAAGTGGAAAACATTTTTTTTCCTTTGAGACCAGAATTTCATGGTAAAACACAAATGAAGGTATTCACCTGAAAAAAAATCACCTCAAATCTACGCCTTTCACTTGTTCACTGTTGACTGCAAAAAGAAATCGACCGCAAATTGCTCTGCTGCAATAGTTCTATGCTAATTCAGTTTAAAAAAAGAAGCCAATATTCAATTCCACATCAATTAATTCAATTATAGCATTATTTTCTGCCTAAATTCGATTTTCAAAGTCGCTAGTTAGATCAATTTAGAAAAGAAAAGGTGCTTTCTCCACAATCATGGAGACATCATAATGGGATCATTTATTTGATTATTTGAGAATTCCTGTCAAAATATTCTGAGTAAAAATTTTTTTGTGCCTTTTTTTAAGTTTACCAAAAAAACATTGTTAAACCTAAACAAATCTGAACTTGTCAAGTGATAACTTCGTTATAGATTTTTTTTTCACAAAATTCAGTCAACCAATTTTAAAAAAACGATTGAAATTCCTGCAAAACGTTCTTCGCAGTATCAATTGAACCAGATTAGTGAAGAGAGTTAGACTTGATTCAAAATTGGTTAAGTTTTCTTTTCATTAATTAGTATTACTTAATTAACTAAGTAATTTATTATCTACTACAGGGCGAAGAGGAGGACCAGATACTGATGTGTTACTCAGAAAACGAATCTCCGAAGCCCGTTTTTACCTACTCCTGGGAAAAGAACGGTCGTCCAATCCTGAACAGAGGGCACTGGACCAATGAAGTAATTGAAGATCTCGACCCTTACGGATCTCTCCTACGTATTACAGAACCTCAAGAGTCAGCCACTTACGCTTGTATTGTTAGTAATTACGCAGGTAAGAAATGACAAACTTTCACTGAAATGCTTCGGAGAAAGTTTCCAGTAGTACTTGCGTTAGGGTGCATTTTTAAGTTCGTGTGACTTGCATAAAAGCTTTGTTGCGCGCTTCACTTTCTGACGATTTAATACTACTCTTATACAGCTAATTTGAATAACGGGTACGGTTGGTCCGTCATCAATTGTCGCATCAACATAACTTTCACTTTGCTGCTTTCACTTAGGATCCAATAGCACGCCCATAGACGTCCGAGTCCTGGACACTCAGTACTTGGCCTTCTGTCCCCGGATACTGGACGACTACGGCATTGAGTGGAACCGGACAGCAGTTGGGCAAGTGGCCAAACGGTGGTGTCCACCGGGGTTCTTGAAAACGGGCTTTGCCAAACGTTCTTGCCTCAAGTCCTCAACCCCCAACGGAGCCCCCAAGTGGGGACCAAGTAACTTTGCCAAATGCTTCTCCAGGGAATTGCGGGAATTGAGCAAACAGGTACGTTTTTGTCGCAAATTGGACAAATCATCCACTTTACAAGTTGAAGAAATCAGATCTGGATCCAGATCTCGAGTCGCATCTTAATTAGCATATCTTCCCAGTAGTGGTCCAATTGTGAGTTTCATTTTCTTTTGGAAGGTGAAAGTTATGAAAGATATCTCTCTGGGTGCAGGTATTTCGCTAATTAGCTTGTTAGCATCTCACTGTTATGAGAGCGGCGTAAGAGGAGAAAGTTTTTGGAAAAATTTGAGAAAAGCGTTGAGCGGCTGACGTCGAGACGGACTTTGTTATTTATTAATTGGTGCGCAGAGCTCTTCTTGAGCTGGGTGTCAGCCTTAACATGATTACCGTTGCATTATGAATTAATGAATTTTCTTCGTCGTAATTTCAATTTCACAGTATCAACTTTCACTTTTTTTTTTACTTTCCTTTAGCTACAAATTCTTCGAATGGGTTTCGCTAACAAGACGCAAATTTTCGCCTTGACAGAAAGCCTCATCAATTACTTGGCTCGCAAAACATTTCTGTACAATGGAGAGGGAGAGACCATCATTGAAGTTCTGGAAGATATTGGACATTATGCCATTCAGAAGAAAGATGTAAGTCTGGATTGCAAAAAAAGAATTTATTCCTGTAAAGGTGGCATATACAAGAGCATGCCAAATATACTCTGAAAAATGCAAATTTTAAACGTTTTCAAAAAGAATAATATTAGAGGAGAAGTGAGAATACTGAGAACTTGAATTCAAAATCGTCGAAAATGCATGACAGGGAGACAAAATACGGAAATTGAAAATGCACATCAGAATACTAAAATTTAGAAAGAAGAGAACAGATAAATCAAAACATCAAAAAAAAAGTATACAAGGAATCATTATACTGAAAATTTAGCATGCGCAAGTCGGAGAAAGTTAAGATACTGGGAATCAGCATATGTCGGAGAAGTAAAAATATTGAAAATGAAAATGTAATATGCTGGAGAAAGTAAAGAGTAAAAACAAAGTGCACATAATAGAGAAAGTCAAAATAACTTAAAAATATACAGGGAAAGTGAAAGTACTGAAAATTATAATGCTGATGAGGGTGAAAGTCACAACAATAAAAAATGCACAAGCCAAACAAAGCGAAAAAAAAATACAGTAACATTAGAATGCATATGTCGGAGAAAGTCGCAATTTTTACAAATGCAAATCCCAGAGAAAGTCAAAACAAACGAATGTTATTCTTTAAAAATAGTAGAATGTTTCAAAACAAAACACATTTTAATTGTAACTCGTAAACAAACAAACTTTTTTCATTGACAGGTAATTGAAATTACGGGTGACAAATTTTTGCGGAGTTTTATGAATGCCACGGCTCAGTTACTTCGTTTTCCAGCGTCATGCTCCCTACAAAGCAGCGTCGTGACCCTCGTAAATTTACTGCGTAAAGTTGCCATCAAGTTTCCAACGTAAGTCCCATAATCAATTTTAAGCGTATCCAGCTGCTGGAATCGCTGTTTTCTGAAAACCAATTTTGTTCTAAAACAGAGCTGAGAACCCTTTCAGCTGGGAATCGGAACTTTTTGTTCTGGACAAACTGCAAATTACCCCCACTCCATTTTCCCATCCATTTCGATTTCCAATGAGTCGATTGGATTGGGTCTCCGACTTTCTCCTCCAGATTCCAAACAGCGTCAACGGAAGCCGCGTCAACGACGGCACGGTCCTCGTCTTCATTGTCTTCCGAAACCTCACCGCCATCGCATCAGCCAATCACAAGCGATCACCCCTCCATTCCTACAACATAGAAACGCCCATCATTTCCATCAGCACGCCCAGGTACACCCATTCGGCTCCGCTCCAGCTCAGCTTCAACGTTTCCGCGAAGTTGATGGAGCAGATCCAAGTGGCGAGGAAGAACTTTACGTGCGGAGGGATGGAGGGGTCGAAGGGTGAGGACAGGATTTCCTGGACGCTGAACGCTTGCAGCGCCAACGACGTCATCCGAAACAGAACGGTGGAGTGCACTTGTGATAACTTTGGACATTTCGCCCTCCTCTTCTACGATGTTGGTTTGGTAAAGCTCAAAAGTTTCCAAAGCGTTCCTACAAGGAATTTTTATAGAAAACGCTGATTTTCAGGGCTCAGCGATGCTGACCAGTCTGGACATGCACTGGTCCGTGATTCTCGGCACGGTGATCTTAATCGCTGGCTGCGGCCTCTCCATGATCTGTATCCTAATACACATCGAATTTCAATTTTCTTCCGATAGTCTGTATTCGCTCAAATTAATCGTCTGTACGACACTGATCTTCAGCCATCTTTTTATTCTTTCCCTACGGGTAAGATTTTGAACTCATTTTTCAAAATTTCAAAAATTTTGTTTTACATTTTAAAAATTTTGGTTTTTAGAGTGAACCCTACTCAATCGGTCTCTCGACCACCTTGTGTTCGCTGCTCGTCCTGTCACTGGCGTGTCAACTGGCCAAACCACTGACGATACTGTTTTCGGAGCAAATTAACCTGTACCCTTGGCTCCGATCCGTGTCAACCCTGACCGTGGTCTTTGGATTCTTTGTCGTGTTTTCACTGCCCATTTGGACGGTGGCCATAGCGCTGTCCCACTGGAGGGCTCAACCGTACTCGGCCCTTGGACCGAACGTCGTTGACCTTCGTCACCGCCACGGTTCTGTCCTACGGGAAGACTCGTCCCTGTTCTTCACCTTCGCCGTCATGGTTTCCTTAATTGCTCTAGGATTCCTCATCTTCTGCTTCAAAGCATTCTATCGGCTTCGCAGCCTCCGTATCCACGTCAATTCCGACAAGAATCAATTTCTTGACTACAGGTGAGGAACATAATTCATTGGAATTAAAAAAAAAAACACTTTTTTTTTTAAAATCGTCTGATATGAAATTTTTGATCTACAGGTTACAAATTTTGAGCCGAGGTGTAATAGTTACTTGCAGCACAGTGCTGATGATGGTTACCGGTATTTTACACATAAACATTCCAGAGTTGCAGATCTACCAATATTTCTTCGGCCTTGCAACGCTTGCAACGGTAATCACAATTAAAAAAAAATCTCAAAATTTTTTTGAAGACGCAAATTTTCCTATTCTTGGACGTAGTTTATATGAAAATCTACGGTATTTATGAAACGCTCTGTACATACAAGTACAATAATTGTACTTGTATTGCTCTAATTTAAATATTTTTTTTTGTCTAATTTACAGGGCATTGCAGTATTTTTATCGTACACCGTCAAAAGTGAGCATCCCATCCCACATCGCTTGATCCACTTCTTTTCGGCAAATTCGTTCAGCGACGTTCCAGACCTCGAAAAGTTTTTGACGATTCGGCATTTCGAGGCGGAGGGGCGAGGGGTTCATAGCAGAACGCCCGAAAAGAACTACGAAAATGGCCCAGTGGCGTCCATTTTGCTTCCACAGAATCAGCGATTCGGCGAATGTCATCGCGAGCGAACTACGACGTTCGACTCGATCAATTCGACGCAACTTAGCGAAGCGGACACGACCATGGAAACGATTGGTGGGAGCTCGATTCTCTCCACATCTTCGGCGGGTCGACGAGATTCGTTTGTCATGCGCACTTGCTCCGTCTCTGACAATCAGCGCCCATCGCTGATCTCAAATGGAACCACCTCCATTACAACGTCAATGACCAATCCTGGTCACTCCGCCGCCTCGTCATGTCGTCCGCTCCTCCACCAGAGTCAGCCGTGCACTGGAACATGTCGCCGTGCTCGGAAGGGAAGGTCTTCCTCGTGTGGTGGCAGCAGTTGCGGGCCAATCAAGCCCGACCGTGGCCGATGCCTCCTTCGGGAAATCGAAGCGTCAGAGTACGTTCTGCCGTCAAAGGCCGCAGCCTCCCACGAAACGACTTCCCTTCCAGCCCAGCCAAGTCCATCTCTCAAAACTGATCTCTGCCCGACGGCGACTGGCTACATGGACGTCGTCAGCGGTCGGACACTGAATCCGGTACCCGATTTCAGCCGATTCGACCCACAGTTCCTACACCAGCATCCTAACCACCACCATGGAGCCGAAGCGCTCTATGAAAGTATTAAGTACGAAAGTGTCAAGGACATGTCCAAGGTACCACGGGCCACCGCTCTTGCGAACGGTTACTTCCTCAACGGTGGTGACCACGAAGGGGTTCTGAATTTGACCCTAGCAGCGCCCTCTACCTCGAACGTTGCAGGGCCCTTGACCTCGAACGGTGCCCTTCGAGCCAACTTTTTCAAGAAGACTGACCCTCTCCCTCCGACTCCATCCGAATTCTTAGCCAATAGGGATCTCCAGAACCAAACCAAATTCAACATGTCAGAGCCCAATGTCAAGGACACGCCGAGGGGCCTCGACTATTTGACTGGGGATACACGGCGACTTGCCAATGGTTACCATACGCTGCCGATAGGGGCCCAGAGTCTGCATTAATTAAGTAATTGATAATTAAGATTAATTTCCACTATATCACTTGTGAGCTTAACGTTAAGTGCGTGCCAAGGGGGGTGAGAGGGGCGTGCCTTGTCCGAAATCAAAGACAATTGCATAAAACCGTGCACAATATGCAAGAACTTAAAAGGCTTGACAATTAGCAACTAAAATTAAATCTTAGTTAAGTTGAAAACTGTATTTATTTAAAGTATTTTCCTAAATGTGCATTACCTATAAAACACTAGTCATTTACATTATTATAACACTTTTTGTTAAATGGTTCATGATTTATGAATTGACCTCTTTGGGTCAGAGTGGCCAGTTGTTAATAAAAATGCTGTTCAGATAAATTCATTTACATTGATTGACCTTAAAATGAGCGAATTGAGGTCAAAGGTCAAGGATCTTAAGTGGAAACGAGAATCATATTAGGAATGAAGAGTTAACAATTTCAAGTGAAAATGAGGAGAAGGGTGGGTATTTGCGTATCAATTATAAATAGATCAGGGCAGTTTTCGCTTTTATAAAATTTGGGTTATCGATTGACCCTTGAAATGGTAGGTTTGGGGCCAAATGTCACTTTTTCTAATAAAATTGTTTAAAAATTGTTTAGAAAAAAAATGCCTAAATTAGACCCACTGTTTCTGGAATTGAGAAGTGTTGCGCTCATTGGCTCGAAAGCTTGAAATTCCCTTCTGTCAATAAAAGCGTAACAAAAGTAAAGTAAGTCGAGGTCAGAGGTCATTCGTCAAACAGCTGATTTGTGTTGTGCAAACTTAAACTCTTAATTAATGTGGTTAGCAATTAAAGTTTGTTCTTAATTAAGTACTTATTAATTCTTAAGTTTGACGGTGACGTAAATTGACGACGCTGCTGAACCTACGAAAGTCATGATTGACGGAGGGATGTTGACTTGAGTGAAATTGATAGATTAAAGCAAATTGCATAAAAGGTAATAGGGGTCGTGGGGATTTCACCTTAACCTTATAAATTACACTCAAATGAATTTCGCGGACAAAGTAGTACTCCTCCGCCAAAAAATTTTAGTGTTAGTGTAAAAATCCTTAAATCTCGAC
>JAQFYP010000074.1:0-42398 GCA_034694865.1 Bilobella braunerae
ACACCGGGACTCGAACCCGTGCCCGTCCATTGGCTAGAGCTCAAGGCTCTAACCACTTGGCCTACAAGAGTTGGACTGTTGTATATCCTTTGCTTATTACATTGTTGAGCAAATTTTGAGCGAATGTTCCCAAAATCCACAAATCTGATTCTAAGAGGCAAACTTGAGTGTCGGTGGCAGTACTGCAGTCGAATATGTCGTAGTCCGTTGATGCACAGTTTGTTTCAGACTTAACAAGTACTTGTAGTATAGGGAGTAAGTAACTCTCATGTCTGCTGTATTGGAATCGGCTACTTCGGTTGCTTTTTGAAATGCCGCAAATGACCCCTTTGTACTATAGACTAGTCCGCCAATTTGCGGTCCAAGTCGTTGCCAAGTTTTTCGGTGACAAAACATTTGCTACGCAGAAGTTGTCCTTGATGTTATTAACGAAACTTGGGTGATCGTTAACCCACTGCTGGATTGTGTCGGCTAGAAAATGCCTACTGCCATCAATCCAAGGAAATACAAGATCCGTATTCAGCATTCCGTACAAACCTCCGCTCATTTTTTTTATTTGCTCTGATATGCTGAAAATACATTGGGATTTGTAGACTCGGCCTGTTTTCAGTAGGCTACAGTTGATGTCGATGCTGGATTCGGAGTTGTAGGATTGGCGAGCGCTGAACTTAAATCTTTCAAATATTCATCGTCCCTAGCCGTTGCTGCACCTGATAGTATGTCGTAAAAGTGCCCACCTATTTCTGGTCCAAGTCGATGAAAAAATTGATCATAAACGTAGCAACCGATAGGGGCAATGCTATTGCTTGTCGTTGCCTCTGTTGACTCGGCGGCCACGACGAATGGAACCACTAGGAGCATAAAAACTTCATACTGTGCAGTTTCAAGGAAATTAAAACAGGAGTATTTGCTAATTGTGTTTGAAGTTGAGAGGTTCTGATTGTTGAAAATTTGAATTATTGGGATCGAAGTTATTTTGAAATTGCGAGTAAATTCCTTCGTTTAGAATGAGGGTTTTGTAGGAAAATGTTCAACTGCTACTAGGAGAGCATATGTTTTGTTATTCAAATTTGCATGTAAGTACTGATGCAACTTTCTGAGGCTTACTTGATAGACACATTTTGCGTCGACAAATTCAGTTTCTAGGGGTTTACACTTCTTTAAGTGCCGAATAAGCAAAATGCATCTTAAGGTTTGCTGTATGAGTAGTTACTCAAAAACTTCCTTGGAGTTATATAAAGGTCGATAAGACCCTCCTTTGAACGAATACAAAGGAAGAATAATACGGTTTCAAACATAAGAAAGCATGACATTCTGACATGATCGGGGTGAGTCTACCAATAGTATTGGATGTCTTCCTACAAATATTACTTTTGACTGTTTTTTTGGCATGCATGCGGAAAGTTGTTTGACCACAAATGCAATTGTCTTTAAAACACTATTTTAAAAATTGTACAACATTTTTGTTCGGTTGTAGCAAAACTTCTGAAGATGAGTTAGCCGTAGTAGAAACTGAAAACATAGTGATAAATTCAACCCTACCAAACTATATTTGATAAAATATGTAATGGTAGTAATAAGTATTTTTTTTACTGTTTTGGTCTTGATTATAACTTAACTTACAACTTATAAATATATTATAGATAAAGTGCAAGCAATTTTCAAATGTCATTATAAAAAAATGTTTTTATAAATAAGGCTTTAATGTGCGTGCTACAAGAATCTACAGTTTTAAAGCCTAAGCATTGAAGCAATAGTTGTCGAAACACGAACAATGGGTGACCCCTGTGAAAATTATTAGAAATTTGGATTTGTTTATATTATTCCCAATCAATCAGTTTGTTTTTTAATTTTGACAAACCCCAATCAACACGGTCAATGCCAAATAACGTGCCTTTTCCATTTTAAAACTTCGGATCCAACACGGATTTAAGAAAATAAGTGAAAATTAAATATAACAAAATGCCGTGACGTGTTACGTTAACTGAAGCCAGCAATTTAAAATTCTAATAGAACAACAGCATTTGAATAAAAATGTTGCATTTAATATGTGAGGTCCTTTTCAGTATTAGCGATTTTTTCTTTGAAATTTAAGAAATAAGGCAAATTCTTAAGAAACGTAAAATTCCCTTGATATGGGGGATTATTGAAGCCAATCGGAGGGTCGCTACGTGTGCAGCATAATTTAACTCACCCCGAACAAAAGCTATTAGGCACGCTTGGAAAGCTTTTTGAAATTCACGTTTCCTGCGCACACAGCCAAATTTGCATCTATTTTTGCGTCGCCGATGTTCAAATTCCCGCTAGGGACACAAAAATAAATCTACTTAATACTACAATTGTGACAGTTGTTCTACAAACAAACGTCAAGTTGTGGAGTTAGTAATTTTTGATGACGCTGTAAGTGATTTTCGTGGAAACGATTACAATTTTTGTGTCACGAAGAAAAGTCGAACCGAACTTCTAAATTAGCAGAACACAGTTCACACCTGCTACACAGGCTTGTAAAACCTGTTCTTGTTAGCAGGAACAGCCATTTCCGGACTAGTTTTTAAATTATTATTTCAACCAACTTGAGATATAGGGATCGATTTCAATTTGTTGTCCAATCGTTAAGCTTTCATGTTTCTCCATTGGTAGCCTGAGATCGAGACCCAGCTTCGCCATGGAGACAAAAAAAATGCTCGTCGACGTTGCTGGTCTCGATTCTGAAAATTCTGCATAACAGATTGGTAGCAGGTCCTTTCAAAGAGTTCCATAAAACAGATCTTTTTTATTTAATTTTTTATCAAAGTTTGACCCCAGCAAAATTGATTTCAAGCATTTGAGCATTTTGGTTTTGTCACAAAAACAAACAACACAAAAATGCTCAATTTTTTTCAATTCTTTTATAGCTAACCAAATTAATTAATTCAAGAAACAATTTTCCTTGGCTAACTTTTTTTTATTTTCAATTGCGCTGTTTTAGGTACTAACGTTGTGTTAATTAATTTTTATCTCACCAACAAAGTACTCACAAAAATGGCTTTAGTTTAAAGTTTGCAAATGTCGTTGAAATACTTCCAAAACTACTTAACAGTAAACTAAGAAGTTGAGGTTGAACTATCTGTCGTAAAACTTGACAACAGAGCTTTGATTGCTTGAAATTGTGTGGTAGTTTTATAAGTTCTTGTAATTACTTGGTTAAGCAAAGTTTCTACCCCCTTTCCTAGTATTGACAAATCGGACACACAAACCTGGCCATTTGTGGCCGTGTCACAGTCAAATACGTCAAAGTACGTTGGGGCATATACCCTCGCTTCAGCATTCACAAGTGCGTCAAGTACTGGAAGTAAATAACTGCTTATGCTGTTGGCGTTGCTATTTGTTTCGCCGGTCGCCTTTTGTACCGCTGCAAACGCGCCCATGCTACCATAGATTAATCCGCCGATTGCCGGACCAAGCACTGTTGCCAAATTTTTTAGTGAAGCAACCCCTGCTACGCATAAGAAGTCGCTTGTGTCGTCGACGTAAGGTGGAGAATCCGTAAACCACTGCGTAATGGTGTCATTTAGAAATTGTGTAGGGCCGGCTGCCCCACCGATGACGAGGTTTGTGTTAAGTATTCCATACAACCCACCACCCAATCCTTGGCCCCACTTGCTTAAATATACAGAAAAGGCATTGGGATTTTGAGTCTTGAGCAGATTGTTGTAGTTTATAATTGATGTACTGTATAATACTGGAACTGGAGATTCGTCAAATGATAACACGAGGTCGTTCAAATAGTCACCATTTTTAGGGGTAGCGGAGCCCGATAGTAAGTCGAATATGTGCCCTCCCATGTCGGTTCCTACTCGACGAACAAACCTTGCATACACATCTGCAGCGTTGTTGTTAACAGGGTTTGACTCAACGGAGAGAATAAAGGTGACACTCAACAAAATAACGTTCATCTTTTGAGATTTTGATAAATTTTAATCAGGAGTATTCACCAGTTATCTCAAAAATGTACACGAGCACGTATAAGAAAAACTTCAAAAAATGCTCAAGTACTTGAAACTGCAAAAGAGTGAGGTGGTGTGAACTGTTGAGGGCAATATGGTATGAGGATAATTTGGGGAAGTTTTTTTTTACTGCTATTGAAATAGCAGATGTTACTGCAACTCTGACCTTGAAAAGCATAACTAGGGTACATTGTACATAAGACGTGTTGGCCCCGCTGGATTTTACCTGATTTACCCCAACTGGCTTTAAAACGTGTATCAGTGTTTATGGTGAGTAAACAAGACTAATTGTCAGCATAGAACATTTAGAACAAAATGCATTTGAAATGCGCCCGGTACCGTTTGTTTCAGAATTGTTTCTAAGTTTATAATTTTTATAACTTTTGAAAACATTAACGTGAGGAGTTGAAAATGTAGGGATAAAATTAGCAGCGTATTGACCAAACAAATTTGACCTTGTCAACTGTTTTACGTCTTTGGTGTTTTTTTCATGGAGGTTCGAGAGGGAATCCCGTTACTAACACAAAACTTTGTTAGAATAAATTAAATTTTAATAGCATCATTGCCGTGTTTTCCCTATTACGCGCATCAAGTATGTGGATTTCCAAAAGTCTACAAAACGACGTTGCGCAAAAATTAGTGTGACGTGAATGCAAATTTTAAGAATTTATTATCTATCAGACATTTGAGGCATCCCTTTTCAGCTAAACATAACTACAAAAAAATAGACTTGACGTAAATGAAAAGAAATTTTATAATTATTAATCCAGAACATAAGAAGCTTAAACCAATGAAAAATCATTTATCAAGATAATATCTTGTATCAATATACATTTATCATATTTATCAAATCATTAGCAAAACGCACGCACTAACGTCTTGGTCGGTACCTTTGTACAACTACAATACACAACTTTTCTTCCTTCAATGCATGCTAACTTGCTGTTAAAAACATAATTTACCAAAAAGACGTTGTCTTTACAATTCATAATAAACAAATCCAAAATAAAGCTACACTTCTCTATGCTTCTTAAAAGGTTACCTTAACCAGCATTTGCAATACCACATGACTTTTAGATCCGTACAAGCAGTTAAAAGTCTCAAATTTATAAATAACTAGCCGTATAACTCCGTCCTAGGACAAGAGCAATTTAGTTTTAATGTATGGACAGGCTTTTGCTAGGACGGGCTCATACAGCTAGTTTTGGATACATTTAATTGTAAACGCAAAGCGCATCTCATCTATTTTGTTCATAATTAAAAACTTTAATGTTTTTTAATAAAAAATTATAAAGTGAAGTACTATAAACTAATTTCAGAAGTTGAATTTTCCTAAGTAGAGTTCACAGGCGAAAGATGTACGACATTTATTACAACAGGCTCTAGAACATTTTTCAACATTGAACTATCTCTGCCCCACAAAATATTGTGACGTCACCTCCCGATCATTGGCAATGGTCATGGTATCCCTCATCATGGGATAGTTGTGTACTTATACAACGTGTGTTGTACAATAATTTAAAAACAACCAAAGAATATTTGCATGAAATAGTTTTTCAAATACAATTGGTTAGCAAATTTTTATTTCCAATTATGCTTTCTATGTTAATACAAGGTATTGACTAAAATTACCACTCCAAATAATTATGCAAATCATTTCAACAAACTTCTTTACAATTCATAAATGTGTTGAAAATATTTTGCATGTTTTCATCTCTAAGAAGCTATGGCTGAACTATCTGGCGACAGACTTGTCAACAAGGCGTTGATTGCATCAAGTTGAGTTGCTGACGGATAAGTACCGCCAATGATCTTGTCGAGCAAACTTTTAGTGTTCGTTCCCAATATCGACAAATCAGTGTCCGAGAGGCACACTTGACCGTTTGTGGCGGTGTCGCAGTTGAATAGGTCATAGTCCGTTGATACAGAATGTTGAGTATCTGCATTTACGAGTACTTGAAGTACAAGAATCAAATTAGGGCTTATGTTCGCTGAGTCGGGGTTTGTCCCTGCTGTTGCCTTTTGCACTGCCGCAAATGCCCCCATTGTACCGTAAACAAGTCCGCCAATTTGTGGACCCAAGACTATTGCCAATTTTCGCAGTGATGGAATCTCTGCGACACATAAGTTTTCGGTTGTGTCATCGACGTAGGTTTTGGAGTATTCGCTAACCCACTGCTTAAGTGTGGCGGCTAGAAACTGCCTTGGGCCGGCTGCCCCCGTGATCACAAGGTTTGTGTTGAGCATTCCGTACAAACTTCCGCTCATTCCGCTGCCCCAGTTGTTCAGATATACTGCAAAAACATTGGCAGTTTGAGCACTAGGAAGCTTGTTGTACTCTGAGATTGATGTAAAATTGTCTGCTGGAGTTGGAGAGTTAACAACCCACGAATAGACATTACTGTCAACCGTAGTGGCACCGGAAAGTTGGTCGAATATGTGCCCACCTATTTTGGCTCCTAGGCGACGAACAAACCGAGCGTAAATAGGGGTACCGACATCGGTAACCCCTTTAGGGTCCCCCTTTTTTGGAGCATTCTGGGCTTTTACGGCCAAGACGAGTGAAATGACGAGGAAGCTGAAGGCCTTCATGATTTACTGTTTCAAGAATTTTCAAAAAGTTTTACTTTGTAGTTGCACTTTATTAAGAGGTATGAAGTTTTGGAAAATATTGAATTTGAAGTTACGTTGAATTTGTATGTGAATTTCTAACATTGGATGAGAGTTTTTATAAAAAAAATTGTTAGATGCTGCTATGAGCACATATGTTCTGCTATTCAAATTTGCATTTAAATGCAACTTCTTGATCTGTAGAATTTCTAGACACGTTTTGCTGCTGCAAAATTTTGTCTTTAGGTTACATTATTAAGTCAGCGTTTTGAATGTCAACATGCTAAAGTGTATACATTTTTGCTGTTTGCACTTTTAATGTCCACTTCATTTTGCCAGCTTTCCAAGGGAAAAAATGTCATTCTAGAGTATGCATCAGTTCTTTTGGAAAATTAAATTTCTCAAATTTTACTATACAAAGTAAACGCGTTGGTTAATGCAATTACGCACACAACTGTGGACAACTGTGGTATATGTATATTTATCGAAGTTGGAATCTAGACAATAAACTATATTGCTACGGAGAAATTCTTAAGAAACGTAATATTAACATTGATTAATTAATTAAATTATATGGTCGTTGCAAGTGTGGCATAATTTATTTTACCCAGAAAAAAAGACGCGCGTGCAAACCGTTTAAAATTTATGTTTCCTGCGCACATAGCCTTATTCTAATTTTGCTTTGCGTTTATCGGTGTTCAAATTTTCTAAAAAGATAAATCTGTAACCACCACATGTTCATGTGTTATGTGCTCAGGAAATCTCCATCCAATAGCAAACGCAAGTTGATGACGCTGGAAAATGGGATTAATTTTTTCACGATATTTGCGGCAAGAGTTGGTTTAGCCCGCAACTTTCATGACGAGATTCTAATATAAAAAAATCTACAATCAACATTTTAATTTTAGCCCACAGCCCGAAGTCCAGGGGGTTAGGACACTTGTCCTAACTTGGGTAGGTGCCGAGATCAAATCTCGGCAGCCGCACAGGAAAAAAGTGCCGTATCTTCGAACTTAGCCTTGGCATTGTCCCAAAGCTAATGTGTGCAAAATGTGGAGACATGTAACGTTTGGTTTGTCCCAGACGGACGAGAATTTAAGCCCTTGCTCGAGCTAAAAGTTGATCTTAGGATTTCTCTAGTAATCGTTTTAAGACCAAATTTGCCTAAATGGTTCTACGCCTTTCAGAAATTATCGTTTCCAAATATTACAATTTTTTTTTAATTTAGCCCCCCGTCTTTTTAACAAGGGTCATACGGTCAAATGTAAGTAAGATTTTGTTATGGTCCTCAAGGCCAACAATTTCCCCTAGTTTCATAATTCCTAAAATTTTTGACCTCTTAAAATTATTTATTATCATTTAGAATTACCTCTGCCTTTTACCGGTTTTGGAAATAGTTATTCGGATGTAAAATAACTATCTTATACGTATTAAAGTTTTGGTTTTTCAAATGCTTATGCGGAACCGAAACCGATTATTGCCACAATTCACTGACTTTGATCCAGAAATTACTTAAATTGCGTTAATTTGAAACCAAATGACAACGTGTTCTACAGACACGACATGGGCGTAAATTGATGTAGTTAAGGCTTTTGAGAAAAATTACAAAACAGAACTATTACACATCAATTCTCTTTATTTCAAACCGTGTTGATCCATTGAATAATTTATAAATAAAGAATTTCATTTGATGCTAGAAAATCTAAAGTGAAAATGCATTTTTCTATTTCATGTCACCTTCAGCTACGAACTTGAAGTTTCAAGTTGGGCGGATGAGCTTTAGTTACTGTTAGTAATAGTTTTCAGTTTCTCGCAAAGTTGCCCCTCTAAAATCAATATAAGGAGCTTCAATTACTTTAATGAGTTCTACAAACCCATTTTTTTCGCCAAAACTTTTTTTAAGTTCATCCAAAAATATTAATTCAGCCACAATAAACCAATCATATATCCAAACATAAATTAGAAAAAAAATCACTCACTGAACTTACTTTTCTTACTTTAAAGACTAGCACTTTTAAAAAATTGCGCAAGCTAAAAAATGTTTTTCCTATTTACGTAGGAGTTACTTACCGTCATCAAAGACTTTTGCAAGGATCAACGTGTTATTGTATTCGTACCACATGGAGAAGGCAAACGCTTGCCACTGCGGAGCCGTTGAGTCGTTACTTCTATTAAGCCTAAGTGGGTTACCATGCTAAAAAATAAAAATATTTAAACTCTTGGAGTTTGGTAAGAATTCAAATGTTGAAGGATCATTTAATGGTGCATTTCAGCATAATTTTAATAGTATTACTTTAAGAAAAGTCTATGCTTGAAAACAAAATATGTGTAATAGTCGTAAGTTGTTGCTAAGTTCCTAGTTTTGGGGTAGGCTTGTTTGCTTAGCGTTTTAAATTTGAAAACAAAGGAAATCCAAAACCTACCAAAGAGATTCGAACCCCTGAACATGTCAGTTACTCTCACCAGCATTCTATCATGGCTCGTGTAATATCGACATAAAAGCCGCACTCAAATAGAAACGTCATAAAAATTGCCACAGCTTAAGAAAAACGTAGACTGATAACATTCTAAGGAAAGTGTAGATTGCATAGGTATGTAACTAAATTTCAATAAACAACCTAGTTTTGTTTGTGCACTTACTGTGTCAGTGTTGCCATCTCGAGCACCAAGAAGTTCTGGTAGATATTTCATTGCAGTTGCCAACAACGGACCACTCGCTTGATTTCTTCCCACAGTGTACATTGGAAGGTCAAACGTGGAGAATCTTGTGTTTAAAGAGTTCAGATTGAAACGATCGTTTGCTTCTAACGCAACTCGAACGGCCTAAATTACAAGATTCTTGTCAATTGCAGTGTGGCACTCGGTGAACCGAAATACGAAACGTACCTTTGCACTTATCAAAGCATCTTTATCGGCCATATAAATTCTTGTCAGGATTTCGCTTCCTAAGATTTAATAATAACAAAAATTTACTTATCACACCGTTACGCAGAAATTAATTTGAATTATAACTTACTTCTGAGTACAACAACGGTCATATGTACTTCCCCAGTAAATACGTTTTCAAAGAAGTCCAGCCCAACGCCATAAATTGGTATTTCGTGCAACTGTAATAACATATGCTTTTCTACTTATTGCTTTACATACTTTCAAAAGACTCGTTGGGATTTTGAAACAAATGTTTACGTAAACTTTTATAAAATCGTATTTTGAAAAGTTTGCGTACTGGCATCAACCAAAAATAAAACTATTAAACGGGCCTTTACTAACGACAACAGGTTAGGCTCCTTTTCCAAACCAACTTCAAAATTCAAATAAATTTTTCATTGTATTAGAATTACCAATTTTTTGAATGACAGATCGGAAGTTACTAATGACACAAACCACAAACTAATTCATCAGGTAAGCCGGAAATTGAAAAATACAACTTTGTCCGTTAAAAACATATTATCATCCTTTTTTATTTAAGTTCTAATATGTATTTTAGTTTCTTAAATATTTTTAAACAAACAAGCTTTTTTGGAAGTAAAATTGCACGAAAAAAACGCAATGCGCAAATTGTTACAAAAAATTGGTCTTTGAGGACAGAATATGCTCGATTAGACAGTATTTTGTTAAAATAGAGAACTACTAGTCTTACATCAGAGATTTTGCTAGGCTTGAACATTTGCTTCAACATTAATAACATTTGGCCTTTGTCCATCGTGTGCCCCGACTCATTAATTTTAGTGCAAAATACACCGATGATACCTGGAATGTAGCTGAAATCCTGAGGCGAAATTAAGCCGGCAGATTTCAGAAACTCAGTCGCTAGAATGCTTGCCTAAAAAAATTCAAAACAAATCTTGCTAATTGTGGCGACACTGTTCAAAATCTAACTTTCTGTTTTCGAATTAGTGCCTTCAGAGTGTTGGCAGCTATATTAAAATCTACTTACAAACTTCGACGCAGGATATATACTCTCGTCTGCAAAGTCAGCAATACCATTTGAAACTAATTTCATTTTCCCGAGTGCCGCCAATGCGTTTTTCAGGAAACCACCTAAAAGCCAGCAAATTAGATATGAGTACAGTTTGCTTTAGTATAACTTAACATATTATTAATATTATTATATATATAAATTTAAAATTTAAATTTTACCTTCCGTTATACTCTGCAAGTTGAACAGCTCTGAATTTTCTGCGTACGATGGGTAAGAAATATTATAAATGCAAAAACAAGTTACCAAAATTTAGACGACATACCATTATCATAAACAACTTGTACGTGCAGGTCTCCTTCGTATTCCCAAAAGGAAAATCCTAAACCTAACAAAAATTTCGGACTTCTAGGCGATGACGAACTTGATGATGTTGCTGAGACCTGCAACAATAGCACTCAAAACTTATAAACTTCATAAAATTATACTATTTCTCGCACTTTGAGAGAAAGCATAATTATTTAAAAAGTTTGAAATTTCAAAATATGGTTTTTAAATATTAAGGGTATGCCTACCCATTACTTAAATTTGAGATTAATTGAGATAAAACAACTTAAACTTAAGACGGGGTTATTATAATGAAATATGCAAATTATAGTTACAAAATTTTGGAAGCATTTCTAAACAAGTGAAGACAACCTCGTCTGACGGCGGGTCCACGTTCGCCCATTGGGTAGGTCTTAAGTGGGTCTTAATGCACGGCCACATAAAAATGCGTAAATTTAAATTTACCAAACTCTGATTATTTTGACATTCTTGAAGTTAAAAATAGAGGATTGGAATCGCCAAGACGGTGTATATTGAGGGTCCTCTTGTTTGTCGTAAAAGTTTTAACGTAAATGACCACACTAAAATATATATTAGACTTGCTGAATCATTATCTTACTTCTTCAACCTTCTTAACTATAGTTTCAATGATTTCCGCATTTTCAGCCAACCAAATATCCCATTTTTGCAATTTCCCGAAAGCGACTTTCGGCAAATTTTCACCGCCAGATTCTCCCAATGTCGTGTCCCCTCCTGATGTCTCATCTTTTGCTGTGATTGGCAGAATGAAACTTGAAGTGGGAAATCCCGACTCTAGAGAATTATCTGATCTATATTTTCTGCGCAGCTTGATTCCCTCTACCATTCCCTACAATAATATTTATTTTATTATTTTATAACATTATTATTTATAATTATTATTTAAAACTACAGCGGAGTCATTTCCTCACTCCAGAAATTTGGAAGTTTGTCTTATATAAGTAAACTCTAAATTTTGAAACTGTTTTTTTTTAATATTTCTGGACAGACAAATTATTTTAGCACAAGAGTTAACTTTGAAACAAACTTAAATTTCGACTGTACTAAAGCTCTATATGTTAATTGCTCCGTTTTCTCACCCGTATGCTAAATGCAAATTTCACAGAACGGCTCAGCACTGTCAAAAACTTGAGATGCGTGGCTAATAAGCAAATATTAGTTAGGATAACAATTTCTACTTATCAACACTACCACATTTACTGAGTCTATGGCTAGCATACTTGTAGTAATCACCATTACAGCAAAGCATTTCTGAGATCTGGTGGATCCAAGTATGTCAACACCAACTATTTCATCTTTGTTGTACTACGTGGTAATGAACACGGTAATTAGTCGGGTGAAATTATATCGTAAGTTGAAAAATGATTGTACCCTACGTTGTACTAATTATTTACCGGGAGAAAACCGGTTTCCTTGATCGTGGCATCCAGAAACCCTTTCCAATTGTAACCATAAGCTTCATTTGAAGTGAGCAACAACACTGTCGCAGTTGGCTGCTCGTAAACTTCAGATTGTATGTTTCCGATTGCCAGATCCAGTAACGCTTTGGCAAAGCATCTAGCCTATTAAAAATCAAAATACTACATTAATTACTACATTACTAGAATTCATTGTCTTGTTATTTAGTTCACTACTTTCACTAGATGAGATGAGATGGTAAATTGCATGATTCACACACAAAAAACTTCTAAAAATTCTATTCCATCATAGTAAAATGCTGGGTTGTAATTTGTTGCCGCTATACAATGCACCTAAACCCTCACTCGTTGACGACGTTCCAATATACGCTTACAATTCTAAACTGGCAATTGGTCAATATATGTTTCTTATACTTACGTAAGTTCCACCAGGGTGCTTTGCCGAGAGCCATTGTTGATCTGAAATGCTTCTCTGTCCGCCTTCCAGGCGAATAAGTGCGTTACTGAGATACGCTGAACACAACTGTGTAGACAGAGCTACGCCAGTTCCTCGAACTTGTACAAGAACAAAAGCAAAGTAGAGAAATAATGGGATAAAACACATTTTTAAAGAGTAGCTATAGTATAGTAGCTGCCTAGCTACTATGGTTATGGTCTTCGGAGGCGAGAGGGAGTTGTGTAAAGCACTGAAAGTTTTTTTTCAAAATCCTAGTTTTTAAAACAACAATTTAATACAAAATCTTGTTTTTTCTTGTTCCATAACGCAGCCAAGGTTTGGGTGGCTAAGTACGTCATTGAACTAAATTCTACTGCGAGGAATTTGCAAGCCCCTTAATTCTAAATGATATCAAATTATTTCGCTTTATAACTGTTTATTTGTAAAGTAGCTTTTTACAGTGCTAATTAAATATTAGTTGTTGTATGAATGCTTTACTAGGTTACAAAAGCATATGATAGAGTTCCCAATAAGCATCTCCAGACCATATATCAAACAAACATCATGGTAACAAAAAATGTTAAAAAAATGGCAACCGTAAAACAGGGTAATAAGGGATACAAATTTTGTTTTTCGAAATACTGGCCATAATAATGGAACAATTTGGTTTTGACCAAATCCGTTGAAAGAGGAAGATTCTCTAGTCTCATGAAAGTCTATTACTGAAAATTGGTTCAAGAAATTATATATGCAAAATTCTGCAGCTTTAACAAAGTCTTTGAAAATTTATAGGAAAATTGTATTATGGTCAAACAATTCCAGATATATAAGAACAATTAAATTCTAAACAATTTGCAACATTACCAACTTTGAAACAATTTTTATATTTTGAAACTGAGATACTGGAAAAAAAATTTAATAGAATTACAATACTCTTCACGATAATTGAAATAAAATTTGTCTATAATGGAGGGTTTTTTTAATTTTGCAGTATTAGAAGTAAATGAAAAACCCTGAGAACCCAAAAAATTCAATACCAGCAATGAATTTTTGAAAATATTCCCCCAGATTTTTACATTACTGACTTGACATTTGAAATAGGCATGTGTTTACTCATTCAGAGTTTAAACCATATCAGAATATTGTGCTTTATAGCCACAAATAAAGGAAATCACATAAAAACAAGTGAAAAACCCGTCTGTCCTTTATTTAAAATCTTAGACTAAAATCAGTAACTCACACACCAAGGGACATCAAAATGCCTATCCACAAAACTCTCATGTCATCTCATGTCTGTCACTAAGATATTTCAAAAATTGTTCAAAAATTGTCCGTTATTACCCAGTTTTACGGTAACTTAAATTGACATTTAACTACTAACATTTGGCGCTTCAGGAGTTGCGTTTTAGAAGGGATAATTGTTTTGAGAATAGAAGCATTGGTGGAGGGGTTAACTTAACCTGCAAACGAAAGATTTTAAACATAATCTGTCAAAACACTTTCTGAAAAGTTTTACGTCACGAATTCAAGTTTCGTCGTAGAAGACAATCAAACACCTCACTTCAATTTTCATAATGAATGGGCATAATTGTGTATTTTTTAAGTATGCTACTTAATAATTACGTACAGTTAATCATTAAACAGTTAGTGAAAACAATTAATCAATGTACAAGAGTTGTATAAAATAAGTTGTATAATTGTATAAGTTGTAGAAATGTACAGAACCTAAAATATAACATTTTAGAGAACCGTAGTACCGATGTGTTACAATTATAAAGTAACAGCAAATATTCTATCAAACAAGTAGGCAGCTAGCTACCATGGAAAATGTTGTCAAGTTTTGAATATTGTGCAAGTTGCATTTCTTAGAAATACTGCAAAGTTTCTCTTGGTTACCAGGAGTTAACAAGTTCGTTACAACTTTGCAGAAAATCCAAAATTTGTAGTTCAAATTCCAAAAAATTTCAAATATTTTTAGCAAATTAAAACTTCAGATGTTTAGGTTATGCCTTCGGTTAACAATCCCGGTTATCACCTTAGCCTTGACGATGATGTAAACCTAAATTACATTCTTTTAGAAGACTTCGAGTGATTTCTACTCTCATGTAGGCTAGAACGCGCAAATTGCTTTAACTTATAACTAAAGTTCCATAAACTGCTTTACAAAATCCTCACAATGTATTGCTTAGATTGAAATCGTCATACGGTCAGTAAGAGTTTAAGTTAAAGTGCCTGAAACTTATAAAACACCGAGTGTTATAATCTGTAACAAATCTATTACAAATGAAACAAGAATTATATAAAAAAAAAATTACCCGTTTTTGGCAACTTGACATTCTCCCAATCATGTCACTTGTAGCATGTTTTCAGACGATAAGCAATGCCTGGGATCGGAAATGGTCAAATCAGTTTAACAAATACTACGTTTGTTTAGAAATATTTTTTATCATAGATCGTATTCTTGATTCTCTTGCAGCTGCCGCCGTTTGTCAATTTTTTCTAATTTGCAGGCTAGGAATCTGAAACAAATTAACAATATAATTAACAGTTGCTTGATAGAATGCTGGCCGTTAAATGTTAGCCTTCAAACGTTCAATGTGTGTTTTCATTAGCTAACAGACTAATAAATTGGATCTCTTAAAAGTAGCAGTAAAGACAATTGTTGGCTTCATAACGTTCACATTGTCTTCAGTGTATTACTCATATATATCTACTTCAGTAGAGTTTCTAAACTCTGCCTTGACCATTTTTGAAAAGTTGTGCATGCGACCTTACACATTTTGATAGCAAATAAATGAAATTGTGACTTACATACAGTCACAAATAACTATATTTGGTTCAATCACTAATTTTGTTCTCAGGAAACACTCACGTAATTTGGTACAAAGCATGCACCCAGCTAGTAGTGCTCATGTGTAAGTTCCACCCTTTTACCCCACTTGGAATCAAAAGATCACAGGGAGGGGCGAATAACACTGCGACATCTCTCCTATACTTATTAAACTAGTCATTGTTAGTTAGTCAACAACTTGCAAAGGCTAAATAAATAAAACTAAAGTATTAAAAGGTAAAACTTATAGACTTAAAGATCCTTTTCCGTAAAAACACGCCGTTATAGGACCCTTGGACGCCTAATTGTATTTTGTTAAAAATTAAAATTTGCCTGCGGGTCAACTTATACAAACAAAAGCTGATTTGATGCTCTCTTACGGTAGAAATTATTTTCCGGCGTATTGTTTTTTCCAATAAGTAAAATCCTAATAAGGCAAGTCTTGTGATTTGCAAAATAGGCGCTCGAGGGCTGAAATTAGGGTTAAAGAGGAGTCAGTTCATTTTTGTTAGTTTTTGTTGGCTCCAAGGCAAGGTTTGACTTTTGCAAAAATAGGCGCCTAGTGTGGTATGGCCCTTTTGTATTTACCTACAAAGGAGACCGCTAACCGAAAACTTCAGAGTATATATCATGAGTTTCTAAATTTATCCTTTGTGCTTTCCTTTCGGATTGCCAACAGTTTTCAAACAAAATTGTGTTAATTGCCAGCTTCTGATACTTAAATGTTGAGCTAGTCTGAACAAACGTTGTTCTTAATGACTTTAGCATAAAGGGCCTAAAATAAATTTCAATATCATTCAAGGAAACGTTACAGTTTATTTATGAAATTTTTTCGAAACGTTGAAACACAATTATGAAATGCTGCAATACCTAATAAATATTCTATGCGTCTTGAAAAACTGAATATGTGTGGCAATCAATATGTCACTTATTTCTTGTTTCCTTGTGTTTTTTTTTGTTCAACAGTTGAGGCGTTTTGTAAAACAAAAAAGTGCATATCAGCGCTCAAAAAATGATTTTGAAATAGAATGTATAGATTTAGAGCGTTTTGTTTATTTTCAAATATGTTGTTGTATAAGTATAGTTATCTAAAACCCCAAAACGTTTTGCATTTGCTCCACCGCTTAAGTCCACAGTTTATTACTGTCCCTCCTGAGCCAGCGTTACCAAGCCGAGCCAACAAATTCTACAACTTATTTCACGGATAATGTTAAAGAATTCAAACCCACATAAAATATTATTTAATGTTCATTTTGCTTCTAACAATTCGGTTTATAGATTGATTTTCCATAAAAGAAATATATTTACTTAAATATTGGTGTTTTTTTTTTGTTTTCCTAAAATATGGATATTCGAAATATTGGAAATTCGAATATAAAATATGACACTTTGGCCTGCTAATTAGTGTACAGTTTGCCTCTCAAAGAGCATCATTGGTTCTAATAAATTTGATTGATTGCAAATACGTTTTACATGCAAAATACGCTATTTTATTGGTAATGCTTTAATTTTGGCCATCCCACCATTCATCCACCTCTGCTCAATTTCCGTCGCGTCGCGCGCTTGCACTTGTACGAGTCAAAGCTTTTTGCTACTATAGTAAATTACTACACTTTTAGAAACTGTAAATTGATGGTTAACCTTGGCCTTGTTATAATCATTCAATAAAGTTGCACGATCTCACACGCACAGCCAATCAAGTACCTGTCTGACTAGTTTTTTAATGATGATTGATTTTGATTCGTCCTATAAGATATAATTCTTTGTAGTATACCTCGTGTACTTTTCGAAGTGTAAGTGTGTGTGTGCTGTGCATTAGATTTGGTTAATTTGAGTTCACGAGACATAATTCAATTGATTATTCTAAAATTAATGGGTCTTTTATCACTTTTAGCTTATTTATAAGAACTCTTTTTTAATTTAAGTTTAGTTTAGTTTTAGTGCGTTAAACTACTTTCCAACTTTCTAATTCGCTTGGATTGGCTCAAACAGACTTCCTAGCCTACAAGTGGTATGTAAGGTTCCACTTTGGCACAAATTTCAAAGTGTTCCTCTAAACGCCGGGTACGTCATTTGTTGTTCCATCGGTCACTTCTTATACTGTGCTAAACTCATACTTATCACATACTTATCACACTTAGCATACTTTCAACTTATTGTTCGACCCACAACAATAGTTTTGTCAACAATGGAACCTTGATTGGAGGCTTTCAAGTACAAAACGTTTGTGCAAATTTTGTCGCTATGTTTTGGTTGATGGATTGCCATGACCGGTCTTTAGGGCCAAACTTCCCTTGTTGACCCAATCGCTTCCCGAATGTTGGTTCCTTGGTTCATATTTAACTGTCATGATTAAGTTGGCCAATGTTGTTCCTCCATTGTACTGGTTCGCGCGTGAGTGGTGTGGTGGCCATACATGTTCAAATGGTCATTGCAACAGTCTCCTGCCTTGGCCTTATATTTTGTTGGGATACAACTGGAATCATTTTTGGAGTGGAAAGGTCCATTGTTTTGAACATCTCATCCTTTGGTTTATCGATTGTTGACTGTACTTTGTCCGTTGTTTCTTCTCTACATGGCACGATTCAAGGATTTACTACATGACGCCATATTTGATTGGCAAAGGCTTAAGTGGATTCCTACCTAATTTGGTAGCCCTCGCACAGGTTGCGTCAGAGAACCCCAATGAACAATGTTACGTGACGATGATTGGCACGACCGCACTGTCGACAACATCCGAATCGTCTCGAAAATTTCAAAAACCAAATTTTTCGGCAAATGTTTTCTTCTGCTTCCTCCTAATTTTACTAACAAGTTGGATAGCTTTTACACTGATGAAATATCTTGGAATTTGCACACAAGAAAAAAATGACGTGGATGAGCCCAAATCTCGGGAAATGGAACCACTAGATGCTTCCCTACCAATAAAAAGCAACAAATCAGAAGAAACAGCGCAGGACATACTTATCGACTCCGGTGAATCGGTTCCCGAAACCCTGATGGTTTCCCAGCAGCTCAAAAATTGCAGTACATTTGGTTGCCAGGGGAATGTCTTGGGGGTGTTTTACAGCTTTTGGTGCAATGCCTTCTCTTCAGCCCTACTTGAATTCTCTTAAAATTTTAAGCAGGAGTAATTGCCAATTATTATCAAGTACAGGAAAAACTTCAAAAAATGCTCAAGTACTTGAAACTACGTGACCGGACGTTCCCTCCCGGACTTTCCCTCCCGGACATTCCCTCCCGGACGTTCCCTCCCGGACATTCCCTCCCCGAGACTTTCCCTACCGAGACTATCCCTCCCCGAGACTTTCCCTCCCCGATACATTCCCTCCCCGGACTTTACCTCCCCATTACAAAATTATACTATTTTTTTAAATAATAGTTAAAAAAATATTTTTCAAAAAAATTGTAAAGGGTTCTATTTAGATTTTAGTTTCCAATTTAAATAATTAAGTTTAGTAGTTTTTGGGTTTGGTTTAAATCATTAAATTCAGGGTTCAATTTAGCTTTTAGGTTTGGTTTATATAATTAAATCTATGTTTTGATTAAATTTGAAATTTTCAGAGGCAACTCTATGGTAAATTTGGTGTGGTTTGTTTAAGTTTAGGTTTGAACTAGGTTTAGATTTGGTTTGGGTTAAATTGTGTAGTGTTACCTTTGTATGTTGGGTTAGGTTTAGGTTTAAGTATTTAAGTTAAAAAATATTAATTTGTTAATTATTATTAGAAAAATAGAAAAAAAAATTAATCGGGAGGTAATGTCCGGGGAGGGGAAGTTTTGGTGAGGGAAAGTGCCGGGGAGAGAAGGTCTGGGGGAGGGAAAGTCTCGGGGAGGGAATGTCCGGGAGGGAACGTCCGGGAGGGAACGTCCGGGAGGGAACGTCCGGGAGGGAATGTCCGGGAGGGAAAGTCCGGGAGGGAATGTCCGGGAGGGAATGTCCGGGAGGGAACGTCCGGTAATCTTGAAACTGCAATAAAGTGAGGTAAGGTAAATTTTTGAGGGAAGTTTTTTACTGCTTCTGAAATAACAGACGTTATTGAGACTCTGACTTTGAAAGTTTATCTCAATTCTGCATGTAAGTGTTGAAGTACATTATACTGTGCACCACCAACCAAATTTTTTTTTGTAAACTGTTTTATGTTTTTGGTGCTTTTTCCATGGAAAATTAGAAGGGGAATCCCGTGACTAAAAGAACACCATAATAGAATAAATTAAATTTCAAGCGACAATTTATACTTTAAACCGTCTTGGTCAGTACCTTTGTACAACTACGATACACAGCTTTTCTTCCCTCAGTGCATACTACTTTGCTGTTAAATATGTAATTTGTCAAGAAGTAAGACACGCTATCTCCACATTGTGCAATCAACATAACGCTATCACAACCATATTTCTCAAACGTTTTTAAAATACTATTTAAACCAGCATTTCTAATACGACTAAACTCTCACTCAGAAGTGTACTAGAGTTCAAATCCCCCGATCAACCACAAAAAAGTCTTTGTTTTTGGCTTTCCCTTTAAAGGATTTACCTTCCCTCTGACCTCGAGGGAACTGCCAACTGTAAGAGAGGTTCAGTACCTCAAATTTCTTTATGTGGTTGGATGTCAAAGGAGCTTGGAACAGGCATTCTATTACGCATGAACCGCCTGTGGAGTTGATGAACCGTGAAATTTCCATTTAGCTCTTTTGTAATAGATAACCCAGCTTCGTTCATTTTCCATATCAAAGTTTTCTTAGTTTTGTTAGTTTTCAAGTCATGGATTGATCTCTTCACGCCGTAGTAGGTAGATTTGTCTGAAGTACTTGCATTTGAGTCTCCCATTGAAATGAGTATTTATGGTGTATTGGTGAAATTTAGGGGCAGAAACAGAGTTTAAATAATCTTCCAAGTTCAAGTGCAAAACTTTGACAACAGCGGTATGTATGGGTATCAAAGTTAGAAATTATGCAATACGCTTTATTGCTACGGAGAAATTTTTAAGAAACTTTTTTTGATGCCATTTGACATTCGCCTAACATTAAGGCCTGGTCAACATTTCTTGTGTGAGTGAGTAGGGGAGGATGGTATCGGCGTGTGAGTTGACGAGGAAGTTCTAAGGGTGGAGGCGAAGGGCTTTCTGCTAGACTGTGAACGTGGGTTTGATCACCGAGGAGCCTTTTGCTTAGGCAGAGGCCCAACACGGTCCTACGCATACCGGCTCAAGCCCACCCTCCACAACCACTGCACGCTTCCACTCACTTTTTTGTGCTGCTGCCGAGATTCGATCTCGGCACCTACCCAAGGTAGAACAAGGGTCCTAACCTAGCGGACTACGCGCATTGGGTTAGAAAATTAGTTTTAACAATGACTAATTAATTTAATTAGATGGTCGTTGCAAGTGCGGCATAATTTATTTGACCCTAAAAAAAAGCCATTAGACACCCGTGGATACCTGTTTGAAATTATTGTTTCCTGCGCACATAGCTTATTTGCATCTTGCTTTGCGTCATCGTTGTTATCGATTAATTGAAAATATCAAATTTCTTCAATTCAACTGCAAAATTCTGCCCGGAATTTTTTTATGGTATTCTTCAAAGTACTCCCGTCTTATGACGAGCTTTCTGGCTTGTATTAGTATAATAACAATATTATCAGAAAGACACATTTGCAAATAGACTAAAGTTTAATTATCTGATTATTAAAAATACTTCATAAATATAGTGACGCTTTATTATAAATAGTTAGTATAGCTACAGTAAATGCTACAGTGATTCCAAAAAAAAAAGAAACAAATTGCAAATTTTGCAAGATAATTAGGCTGATAAATTAGTAAGCTGTATCCAATGTACCTAACATCATTTTTAACGGCTAAAAAATGTGCAAATTAAGGAAGTATGAGGTTATATTTTGTTTTTTTGGCAACGTAGTTTATTTTTTGTTAATTTTTTTTTTTTCGAAATTTGGAATTTCATATTCGCGTTTATGGGGTTGTATAAGCAAACGTGCCTGCAACGCCAATTCCGTCTGATATTGAATTGCAAAAACATTCGATTAACTAAAAGTATATTTTGTAGTGTTTTGAATTGTAATGACTGTGCTTTTGTCAATCAATTTTATGTTTTGATTTCAGAATTTGTACAAATGAATGAAAGAATTTTCAATCCAAAGCTTGTCAGTCTGGGTGGTAGTGGTCTTGTTTATAGTTTGAGTGGCCTCAAATTGGTAAAATTACAGCAGGATATTATTGCAAATAATAAACATATTTGCCATTTTAATGACCTTTTGCGCATGTTAGCTCTGACCGATTTGTCAAATTTGGTAATTGTTCATAACGGTAATGTACTCAAGTAAAGCAATTAAGTTTTAAAATCTTTAGTAATTTAGTATTGCAAATAAATAAAGAATAAATTGCACTAGAAAACTTATTTTGAGATATTAAAACCACTAACGACAATAGTTTCAGAGATTTTGTCAAAGTGATTGTGCGCGGACAAATTTGTTGCATTTCGGGTTTGCGGTTTTTAAGTTGTTGGACGTTTCTAAGGTCAATAAGCCTAATTTTGTAATAAATAAGGTACGCTGCAAAAAACTAACTATAGTTCTGTTTCGATTTATTAAAAACGTTAGAAGTGCACTACAGTATAGTAGACTACATTGCATTTTTTTTGGAATTGTGGTCCAAAGCTGCAATAAACAATACAGTCTATAGATTCAATTATAATGATGGAGTGAGGAATTGGTCTTTCCAGTTATCGGTTCTTACGCTATAATGTTAGTTAAATTTTCAAATATTGTAATAGTTTAAAATATTACTCTTTGTTTGGGATACTATATTTTAATGAATCACATATTAATGCTAATTAACTTTTTTAACTACTTTGACAAATGTTAAAAAGGTATAGGCTATGGGATGTATCGAGTTAGCTTCTGGTTAACTCTTTAGTCTTTACTTTTATAATGCAAAAGTGATCCATCCATTCAAATCTTTGACATCAATTCTGCAAGACGTCGTACACTTCATAAACAATTTCTGCAAAAATTTGTGTGATTAGTATGAAAAGTTAAATTACAACACCAACAATATGACAATTTTCTTACATTGAGTGGTCTTGTCTTTCTGTCATCGACCATGCTAATAAATTTCGAAGTCATGTAAGCTTTGAAAACCATTTTTGACTGCAGTCTGTCTTCCGTGAATGAGAGTAAAACAATACATTTTCCATCTTCTTCCTTCACACCGTACGAAAATCCTGTCTGTTCAAGTTCAGTAGACGTTGTTTCGTTCTAAATATATTTTTGTTATTGAAAGTTATTCATTGATAATCAACCTTTTCAGCAATGTTCTGTTCATGTACCAATTATGGCAAACATTATGACTTTATTTGACGCCGGCAACGACGTAAGTAACCACAGTTACTTAAAAATGGTTATATAAACAGCTGTATGCCACGTACCCAACCATAAATATAATATCATATAAATATAAATATTAAATTTAATAAAAAAAAAAACCTATTTCTATGTCATCGATTTTAAAAAAAAATTGACATGAGTACATGCTCATGCATAGTTAGGATTAGGATGAAACCTACGACTAAATATTAAAAAAATTATGTCATAATACTATCTGCTTCTCAATAACTCTTAAGGAACAGAGCAAGGAACTTAGTCGTGTTTGATATCCATAAATGCGCACTTTACCATGTAAAAGTCTTTTTTTGTAATTTGTTCTGAAGGGTTCTGATCCTTCAGCAAGCAGTCAGCAACTTGATTCAATTATTTGGTCAAAGCAAATGCATACATACAACTAACAGTAGGGGTCCATACTAGTTAGGGATGTATTAAGACTTTGTTACTTGGATATCGACACATTCACAAACCCATGTATAACCAAAAAATTTTTTTGACATGCTTAAGGGCTGTCTTTGGCTCCAAGTTGAACAAATAACTTACTTGCCTCGATAGTTGAAATCTTTAACAAACCCCAAAGCACTAATTTTCGATGTAGAGGCCCTCAAGTCCCCAATGAATAGAAAAGAAATTGTGTGTTGTATACATGCAAATATAGACCAGTAATTTTGGAGTAATCGTTGCGGTGCCATGTTTTTTGAATGCTCAGGTTGTGACAATTTTTATGCTTAACAAATTATGAAATTGAAATCAACTTTTTTCGTCACTTGCCCAACAGAAGCTTGTGAGCATTGAGCGAGGGAAAATTGAACAAAAAGGCTACAAACATATATAATGTAACACGTAACATTGTGGAATTTATGATCAGGTTATCCTCACATTATTGAGAGTAATTGCACCAGGCGGCGTGTCGGCTGATGCAATGCGGCGTCTTGTCCGCCTTCCAAGATCATCCACTTGATGTTCTGCACGAACAACATTAATGGCCGACAAAATGCACGCTTTTATTTCGGCTGCAGAAATTTTATATGTTTCCGCAGGTGTGGAATTGAATTTTCCTTTATTTGTAACAGTGCCGGAAGCTAAATTGTAAAAGATCTTATGAGTGTCGAATATACATAAACGTATGTCAAAATTTAAAAGTTCTTGACATACCCAAATGCCCTCCATTTGTGCTTAAATCAGGTTTCTTAGCTACATGTTTTTTTGTATTATCGTTATTTTTTTGATGTTCCATTGAAATTGCAGCAATGTCACTCGTTGTGTTAGGAGATTTGGGTGCAATTGGTTTGACAGAATTCGGAATGATTTTTTTTGTTGGAATTACGGCTGAAGCCCGGGAAATTGGCCGTGGCACTCCTCCTTGTGGCGAGGTACTATTTTGTGGTAATGTTGTACGCTGCGGTGGTGAGTCTATTTTAGCAGCGGGTGGCAAGTAAGCCGTAGTGTTTGATTTATTCTTAGTTGATGGCATACCTTCTCCTGAAGGAAGGGTCTTTGGTGTAGCCGTATTTCGGGGTCCCGTTGAAAATCGCGGTGGGTTTTTATTTGTTGCTGCACTGCTAGATGAATCAAGATTTTGATAAGCTTGAATCTTTTCTAGGATTTGAGGTTTTGGAACTCTCGGTTTTCGTTGTACATTTTGAGGTGAATCTAGACCTGGCGAACCAGGTACTGATTGGAGTTGATCTTGGAGTTGGATATCAGTCGTCGTTGGAGTTGCAGGTTCAGCTTCATTCGGAGTACTCGCACTTTGGATTGGAGCCGATGATTGGGGAGTACCCGTACTTTGGGGTGGAGCAGGTGATTGGAAAGTACTCGTACTTTGGGATGGAGTTGATGATTTGGGAGTACTCATTAAAGGCGCTTCAAGCGGTTGATAATCTGCTTGAGGTGAACTTGGGTTCACCCCAAGTGAACCCGCAATTTGGTTTTGAGTTGTTGTTTGGGGAGTTTTTGTAGAGGGTGTTCCTAGTTCTGGATGATCCGATGTTTGCTGCTGACCTTCTGCTGAACTTGCGATCTGGGGTAAACCCGCGATTTGAGTCGAACTTGGAGATTGTGGTTGACTGGTTAAAACTGGCTGAACTGCAGCCGGGGGTGAAGTTGGAAGTTGTGGATCATTCCGGCTTGTCGAGATGTCAGGTGAGCTTCCAAGCTTACCTCCAACTAGATCGTACAAAAATGATGATTCAAATTGAATTTTCTATGATAAACAAATAATGTGTTATGTGTTCCTCTAATTGTTCAGCATAATATTGTGATTATAATTAAACAAATATTAGGAACAAATTGTTCCTAAAAAAAATAGCTAACACAATTAACGCAGCGACTGCATTGTTGGTCGTATATATTTTCAATAGCTTTGCGGTTATGTCAACCGCGGAACTGTTTTGGTTTTAAATTTTATTAAAAATAAGTCTAAATGTTTTACATAAATTTATGGTAAGTTTTTAAAATGGTGAATAATTTGTGATTCGTTTATTTGACATTTAGCAGGGCTATCGTCAACAAGTCGTAGATTGATTGATACATGGTAAAATGGTGAATAAGGAGATTAAATTACCGAACTTAAAATTACTATACAATTCTAATGTTTTGTTTTATATTGTGGTTTTGTATGAAGAATGTTTTTATAAAAAAAAATTAATAATAATAATAATAATAATATAATAATAACAATATGTAAGAAAAGACTCAATAGTTTTATGCTTTTTTTTCTTTTATATTCCAATGCCTAATGAAGCGTTAATAGGTTGAAGAAAACAGGCAGTTGTGTCGTTTTCTGTTTTCCTTATTTGTATCACCTCAGAGTTTATTCAAACCATATAGGAGGCAAACAATGTAGTTTATAGTTATTCATGTATATTATTTGTGTTATTTATCGGGCAGCCTTTTTTAAAAAGAAATAATATAAGAAGAGTTATATAGTGCTGGAGAGAAATTTAATATTTATTTAAATTTATTTCTATTTAAGTTTAGTGTTGATTAGAAAAACGCAATATTGTTTGTGTGACTTGGTCTTACCTGTTGAATCTACCTTTGGAGTTGTTCTTCCACAAGGATATGTGTTATTACCTTAACATTTGTAATAAAAAATTACATATGAAAAAATTATTAATACTGATAAGAAATATATTTTTTGTGCTATAAATTACATTTGCGTCGAAGACTTACCTTTTCTTGGGTTTTTTTGAGAATCAGGAGGATCAGGGATGGCGTACGGCGCTGTAATTAGCATTCAAATCTTGGTAATATTATTGTTCAATATTTACACTATGACATCCTAATTATATTTTTATTCAGTGCAATATAATAATAAACATTTCAACAACCATTTTGGAAACGTAATATAATTGTTACGATTATGAGATACGAGATACGATTCACTGTCTTGTTGTTGAATTGTTTACATTAGTAATACCAAATTGTTCATTCAAAGTATTATAATAATACCGCGAGCATTTGTGAACATTGACAATGCGAATTAAAATGGAAATTTTTATTTCAAATTGGAGGGCGTTTTCGCTGAAATCGTACGGACACGAGCGAGCATTGTTTTGTAATGTACAAAAAAATTTGTGATTCTCTACAAATCACAAGCCAATAGTCGATGTGCGCGCCTTCTGGCAGAAGAATTTGCAAATAAAGTATGACAAATAATTCAAATAATTGATTCTCAATAAATGCAACATGACATACTTGTTGTGGTCAGTGTAGATGTGTAGGTTTTTTTTTATAAAAAAAAAAGAATATTACAAATACACACCAACGTTGCACGCAAGAGTGGGTAGGTCGCCAATCCAGTCCTGAGTTAGAGTCATACTCCAACTCAGGCACCAATTAGAATATTAACGTCCTAACTAGTATCCCGCTATTTTCCATTGTTATATTGTATATGTATTGTATTCTCCCATGGCAATTAATTTTCATAACAGCTGTCGCAGTTAAAGAACCTTTTTCGATTTACGTTGCAAATTATTATAAAAAAAAAGACCGCGAGGACTAAAAGTTCTGTGTTACACGATTTCCGAATTCGAATTTGAATCCGTATCTTAAGAGATCTTCAATAGTTATAACCATATTTATACATCGAATATCGTGTAGATAGAAATTTGTACAACAATATATAGCTTTTTTACCTTTCATATCTCCCTCTTTTTTTACGACAGTTGGCGCAGGCGATTTGCCTGATTCTAAAATCAATTCAAGCATAAACATAAGCTACCAATCAACAAACTTAACGTGTAAGTGTCATATCTAAACTGTAGGTTCAAAACATAGCTTTGTTTTGATAAATAAAATGAGTCAAATAAAGATTGATTAACTTTGAATATTGGGGTAGATGTTGATGTGAACGGAAATGTAATCTACAATTGCTTACGCAAGGAATCTTTCTGATCATGTCCTCCTCCTGAGCCACCACCCTCTGACAGTATGATAGCTGCAAGTTTGTACATGACAAATTAGTTAATGAAAACATTCAAATATGTAAATGTATATCGAGTTGTTGCCAGGAGAGAAGTATCTTCTGCTGCTTTCGTTGGAGCAGGTTGCACTAGTCATGTTAAACAGAAAGGCGTTCAAGTTTAAACAGAAAAAAAACGCAGTGAAAAATATAATCGCAACATTTTGAGTATGGCAAGTTTCTGGCTAAATTGGCTAAAATTAGGAATGGTTACTCCACTGGGAAATCTACGAGCTTTTTAAATTGTACAATTTTATTGATTCTGTTACAATTGTATCGAAATTGTTGTTCGCCCTTACTCTACCTAGGCTGCTTAACAGTTAAGCCAAACTAAGCACTCTCAAAGTCATCTTTATACTGCTTCTTGTTAAAAAACACTTGTGAACCACTTATCTAGGCCGGATTGTTTACATTGCAACCCAATAAACAGTACAAGAAATATTTCATACTCACCTGTTGGAGGTTCCTCTACAGGAATTTTTTGGCTGTCTACATTTCTTCCTGTTGAAATGTCTGCACTAATGTCGCTTCCATTTGTAGACAATTCAGTTGGATTTGTGTCAGTCTCTGAAGTTGGTAAATGAGTATTAACTAATTTTATAATAAGAGGAGTAAAGTCAATTGCACCTTCTTCAGAATTTTTATTTTGTCAATCTTAATTTTAAGTGATTTAATTTTCATTTATTTATTCAAATTGTTATTAATTGCTACTCACCTTTTTGTTTATGCAATTTTTCAGTATCTAGTTGCGACTTGCTTCCGGTTGAACCGTTTCCTTCTAAATCCTTTGCATTGCTTGAAACTTTTTCTGTAATATTCAGTAAGGTGAAATTAGACATCACCCAACTGTACACTAATTAATGATTTCTTTTTCTTGATCAACTAAATAAAATTCTAATACATTGGGCTGTGGTATTATTAAGGAGCCCATTAGCATACATTACGTCATCAACTGCTGGAAACAGACTATCCGCAGCGTGCTTATTGCATGCCTGACCGGCAAGGTGCGAGACCAGACATATCATGCACGGTACTGCAATACCTTAAACCTACTAACTACTCTGCATGCTTGACTGTATGCATGATAAATACAAGTAAATTTCTATAGCACTCTCTCAAGGCTTAAAAAAGGCATTATTGCCTCATTTACATAGCTTGTCAGTTAGTTGTGGACAATGTTAGTCATTGTCTTACTTCCAATATTGTTCTGTTTGATGACAAAAATCTGGTAAAAATTCATCCAAATTATTGTATATGACGCTTGCAGGTTCATTTATATGTTTATATGGAGTGGAGCTGACGCATAATCATCAACGAACCATTATTCTTGTATACTCTAAACGAATTTGCGGATTTATAAATTTTGGTCATTATGATGTTGATCTAACACCAAAGACGCACTTTTCAAGAAGTCAGCGGTTATTGCATACTTTTCAATTTTTTTTCAAGGTTAGAAATCAATTACAACTTTTAGAACATGCGAAAATCATGGCCCTGTTATGACTAGGAATCTTTTGAAGTCTGACCCCCAGCTAACTGTATTTAAAAATATGGGTTTACTTGGATAAATTTCCACGACAACTAATGCCAACAGATTTGCATCAAATTTATACAATTTATTTTCTCCTCAAGGAGAACAACATATAAGGTAAGACCTTAAGTTTAAAAAAAGTATTTCAATGTACAAAAATACCTTTGGCACTACTACTAAAACGGTACTACTCAACTGAACACCGAAATGTTTAAAAACTTACCACTATTTTCTTTTTCTTGTCTTTCTTTTTCTTGTTTTTCTAATTCTTGTGTTTCTTTTTCTTGTCTTTCTTTTTCTTGTTTTTCTAATTCTTGTCTGACTTTGTCTTGTCTTCCTTTTTCTACTTTGTCCTCCTCTATTTTTTTCTCATCTTCTTCCTTCTGCCTCTTCTCCTCTTCTTCTTTTTTTTCGTTGTCATTTCTCTTTTTTATTTCGTTGTCTAATTGTTCTCTTGTCTCTTCTTTCTCTTTCTCCTGTACTGCATCTTCATTTTGCTCTACTGTGCCACATAAAATTATATATTAAAATGTTCTACAAGTGTCAACTAAATTCTAAAACAAACAAATCCTGGTTATTTTAGCAAAATATATAAGACAATGTATTACTGCTAGAATTATTTTTCAAAGCGTGTAGAGCACAGCCATATTACCGCTTGATGTAAGGTTTGCTAAGTTAGGTTATTTTACATTAATATATCTTTCAAAACGGAATTGTACAGAATTGTGCTTAAAATTTCTAAATACATTTGAATGTACAGCATTTCAGCCGTTAAAAACTATTAACAACTAGAATTATCTACATTCCGATAATGTATGAACGCTCGAAATTTTTTTGGCAAATAATTTATATTTAATTGTTTGCACTTTTGATCATTTTTACTTTTTATGGCCATTGCATTTATATGTGTGGAGGGAGTTTGGATGCTAAAATAAAATAGTATAGACATACAGTACTTTATGTTACAATACAGAGGATTCTCTATAAATCGCATGTCAACAGCCAATACTCACACGCGTCTTCCGGCCAAAAATTTTTAGCCGGAATTCAAAAAATTAAAAAAAATTAAAAAAAAAAAAGACTGACAAATAGTTGATGGTAAAAAATGCAACAGGACATACTACTTGTGATAGGCGTAGGCGATAAGAGAGGTGATGCTTGTAGAGTTTGATTGCTGTTATTACCGTTTTGCGCATCCATACCAGTACCTTGCACAGAAACAGTACCCCTAGTAGTGTCATCATTGCTACCTTGCTGTATGGCGGGTTCTATAAAGTAGTAATTACTTTTAATATAAGTATACAATAATTAATAATACATATAAATTAACACATTTAATTCAATATGTGTATTGTACATTCATGTAAACAAATCACCTGTTACTGTTTTTGCGGTTGATTTTTCGTCTGTACGCTTCGGAGAATCACCCGTAACAACTTCTCCAGCAGTATTATTATTGCCATTATCTGTTGCTTGCTGAATTTGCTGCTGAGCTGTAAAAAAATTAATAAAAATAAATTAAGCAATTAATATGCCAGATAAATACTCCAGTATCCTTTAATAGCTTGTATTTGCTAGATTTTTTAAATCTAGCAGTTCTTGTATCTACTCGGTGAAATAGTTTATATATTATAAAATTCAATAGGTTAATAGATTTTAAATAATTAATAATTTTAATTTTTAATTAAATATTACCAACTCGATTAGCAATAAAGAAAATATGTACTAGAAAAAATAGGATAGACGCAAGGCTGTTAACAAATTACACTGGCCTATCGTGTTAATTGGTTGCTTGTAGTTAGCTCCTTAGTCCCTCAAGAATTTTTTAGTTCAATAGCGATTTTTGACCTAACTTTGCTTCAATAATTGCACAAAAAAACCTAATTAGGTTTTATTTGATTTATTTATGCTCCTTTATTCCGACATTCAATGAAGGTTAGGTTAAAAATTGCTATTGAACTAAAATATTCTTGAGCGGCTGAGGGGCTAACTTCTAGTGACCGAGGTAATGACTATCAGGAAATTGGAAATTTATG
The DNA here is from genome assembly GCA_034694865.1 of Bilobella braunerae. Taxonomy (NCBI): domain Eukaryota; kingdom Metazoa; phylum Arthropoda; class Collembola; order Poduromorpha; family Neanuridae; genus Bilobella; species Bilobella braunerae. The sequence continues at coordinate 30,993 of JAQFYP010000074.1, forward strand.
CCGTTCTCTGTTCTCCTTATTTGTCATCCCCTCGGATTATTTTCAAACCATATGAGAATTATATCGTTTGTGAATATAGGAGGCAAACAATGTATAGTTATTCCCGCATTTTAGGTGGTACTCTACCCACTACAATAAAAAGCAAATACACGCTTCTCGTGCAGCCTCTTTAAAAAAGAAATATTATTAGAAGAGCTAAATAGTGCTGGAGAGCGGGGTTGATTAGAAAAACGCAATATTGTTCGCGTGACATGGTCTTACCCGTTGAATCTACCTTTTGAGTTTTTCTTGTACGAGGATATGTGCCATTACCTTAACATTTATAATAAACAATTACGTATGAGAAATATACTAATTCTGATAGGAAATGTATTTTTGTGCTATAAGTTACAAATGTGTCGAAGACTCACCTTGACTTGGGTTTTTTGAAGGAGAAGGAGTATCAGGTAATATGTACGACGCTGAAATTAACAATCAAATTTTAGTAGTTATTATAGTTCAATATTTACGCGATTAAATCCTAATTAAATTTTAATTCAGTATTTTTGTTTAATAAAATTAGAAACGTTTCAACAACTATTTTGTATTAAATCTCCAAGATTGAAAAAACGTAATCTAAATGTTGATACAATTCACTCTTTATTTGTTTACATTGGTACTGCCAAATTGTACAATCGAAGTATTATAATAATACCGTGAGAAGTTGTGAACACTGATAATGCAAATTCCATTAAAATAGAAAAAAAAATTAAGTATTTTTTTTTCTAATTGGAGGGTGTTTTTGATGATGATGTAGTGAAATCGTGCACACGAGCATTGTATTGCATTGTACAAAAAAATTTGTCTACAAATCAAGCGCCAATAGTCGGTTCTTGCATAAATATTTCCAAATAAAGTCTGACAAATGTCAATTGTCAAAATTGTCAATCGCTCAATATAAGCTACAGTGTATTTAATTTTAAATACCTTCAGGAAGCTTTGCTTGAGCATTTTCTACTGGTTTTTCCTTCGGAACTCCATCAGTGTGCTGGCCTTCTTGTGGTTCTCTGGATTCGACTAGTAGGTTTGACGCTGCTGAGGAAGAACCAGGAATAGTACTTTGCCCTTGGTCTGTTAGATAAGTTAGAATTCAAAATTTTATTATAAATTGGTACAAATTAGGATACTAGAAAAATTTTAATGAGAGTATACAAGCAAGCCAAACCCGAATAATGTGTTTAATTTATATTAAAAATTTAAGAAAAACAAGGACAGAATTGAAAGTAAACCCCCAATTAACTTCTTGTTACTTAATCAAACAAATTTAATTAAAGTAAGTACCAATTGATTGAGCAGAACTATTCTGGGTGCTCGTTTCTTTGTTTATTTCACCTCCAGCATTATTGGTTTGTCCAGGATTTCCAGCAACATTAGCTGCACCGTTTGAAACCTCACCCTCTTCTAAAATTTGACTGGAAGGTGCACCAGTGCTTGCCACCGCTAATCAGGAATGAATTGATTACTTTGTCTTTGTTACATTATTCTTACCGAAATTTAGTAGTCACATTAAGCAATGCGCACATGAAACCACTTTTATGCGGTAACAAAAATTCCATGGCTGTATAACCTCACGAAACAACGGCGGGAAAGTTTAAAATTTAAAGAAACCTTAATGGTGAATTAACACTTCAATTGCAAATCCCTGGAGGAGACCCCTAAAACTCACCTAATCTTCGAACGCTAAAGACATTAAAAAGGGTAATCAAGAAATTCGGCAACTTGTTCTAAACTCCACAGAAATTCATTTACGTTGCAGTAACAAAAAAAAAAAGTTATTAGATCCTAAAAGCTTAATTTTTTTATACTTCAATATATTTATATACATTTTTTAACTTTTGATTCTGTCTTAGATCACAAAAGCGTCATTAATTATAAGTGAAACGTATGAAATAAATATATCAATCCCTATCAAATATGATTTGTTCTACTGCAAAATTCTGATGTTGAGCTCGAAAAATCCCAAATTCTCATGTTACTTTTAAAGCCATAATACAAAACGGCGGAAAACTGCAAATTGAATGTGAGAATATTAAATAACTCTGTATCCGCAACTGAGCAACATTTCCCTAAATCAGAAAAAAATTCTTAAGCAAAGTGCTGAAAATATTGCTTACGAGATGTGAGTTGGGGTTGAGATAGATCTGTTTGTAGTGTAATATTATCCTCCTGTTGCACATCGTCTTTCCCAATTTTAGATTTATCTTTCAGAGGGTGTGGTGTAGTTTCTCCTTCCGGATTTGTTGAAGCTAAAATTAACAAAAGCATCGGTAAATTACGTATAGTTTTCAATGTTACAAGTTGATTCTTTTTTGAGCTGCTTTCCGCGTTCGTGCTTTGTATAGCTGTTGCAGAAAGTCATACTTACGTTGTGGTGGAGGGGTGTAAACTGCGTCTTTAGGTGAAAGTGGGTCCTCTGGCTCGTTATCTAGAAGAATTGACTCAATTAATGTTAAGAAGTTTAACAGGTTACCATTAATTTTAAATATTTATTTAATAAAAAACGTTTAAGAAATTAGTTTATAGTTTTGTTCACATGTATGTGGTAATGTCTATAAAGTACGTAATTGGTTTACAATATGCTCTAAAATAGATTTGGACTTAAAACCTTTTTGGAAAGTCAGTACTCGCAAGGACTAACATGAAGTAAATTTCCAAAACAAACTCCCAATTTGTAAAGATATTAACAATGCTTCATAATCTTTTTTTGCAAGTAACGTTAAATATGCTACTGTTTTATAAAGATTGTAATTTTTGTCGTTCTTCAAGGGAAGTTTGGCCTTGCTTTCCTTAAACATGTATTTTTTTTTCTTAGGTTGCTTTCACGAATTTATTCAAGCTATGCACTTTTAAAGTCATTTTCACGTCATTCTTTGTTGAAAAACTTCAGAACCAGCTGCCTTGATTTTATTGTTGATTGATTTTAACCAATATTAACAGTACTTAAATGTTGCAAACCTTTCGGGAGTTCCTTGGGTTGACTTTCTTGTATATTGGCAACTCCTCCAGATAAAGTATCATGATTAGCATCGCCTGCTTCTGCTGAAAATGCGTTTGGTGTAGTATTATTGCTATACAAAATTTGTACTTACAAGTATTAAACCAAAGGACTCTAGTTTTACTTACCTTTTTGTGGAGGCGGTAGTTCATCCATGCTACCTGGTGGATTTGCAACTGCAGGTGCAGGAGTAGAAACAATTGTATCTTGATCTGTAATATAGTTTTATTTTTTATTAGCTAAAATTGGACACCACGCAAAAACAAATACTGAGAAGCCGAGGAGGAAGGACCTTCACGAAATTGTAAGCATTGTTTTAAGTTGTTTGGAACTATTTTCTACGGAAATAATTCCGAACGTCCGGTAGATGGCGCCAACCATCTATTCTATTTTTGCGGATTTTTTGTTGAACAAAACTTCATCATATGATGAACATTGTACTAGAAAGGTTAAGCGACTGAAACAAGATGACGTATAACTGTTTGCTGTTTTTTTAGAGCTTTTGTTTACCATTATTTTTACATTTATAGAATGTACAAATGAACGTAATACTATATATGTCAGTACAAACAGGTCATTCTCTATCAATCACACCTCAATTTACTTACGTTGCCCCGAAGCTGTGCCTCCAGAAGTGTCATCACCGCTGCCTTGCTCCAGCACGGGAGCTATAAATTAATAATTACTGGTATAATATAGACAAAATATATTGTAAAATAAATAATATAAACAATATATTACATCTTATATGATATATACTTATACGTATATATATACTACATATTACAACTACCTCATTTAACAATCATTTGTGTAACTCTAATTCATTATTATTTTTTAATCGAAAATACGGATTTAACTTGAACCCTTTCCCCAATACTTTATTTGTAGCTACTTTGCCATTTGTCGCAAAACCATTACTTAAACGGATCAGAATTAGTTTACATAACCAATTAAAGAAAATATTTGTTGAAATTGTCACAATTCCAAGTAATGTTGTGCATAACAACAGAACTTGCCCTAATTAAAAATGTTGACTGTATTAAGAAACAACTTGACTTCGAGAGAACTTGTATACTTGTTAGCAATGACCACAAAATGCTTTTTCTAGTGTAAACAGCGAGAAATTATTATAGTAACGGTAAGACAAATAAATTTGTATCAGATTTTTGGCAGCAATATTATTTTAAAAACACGAGAGTATCTACTGTCCGCAATTCGTTTAAATCTAAAGCAATTTTTAACTTGACAGGTGTGATACATGCAAGTGTTTTAAGACCAATATTTTATACTTACTTTGTAAATGACACTAAATCCGTGCTACAATTTTGCAAAATTCGAATCTTTGTTGATGACACAAAGTTAGAGGGATTGGGATATGAAAGAGGGCTTTTTTAGCACAATTCATGAAAAAATGCAGCGGATATTATGGTTTAATAACTAAAATACAAAAGTTGAGGAAAAAGATAATCATTGAAGCAACAGTTCTTTCACTTATTGGAGTACATGCTAGCTGTGTGAGGTGAGACAATAATGTAAAAATTTTTAAAATTTAAAAAGGTATTACGTAGGATAGCGAGATTTGGCGGAAAAAATCGAACCAGTGGCTTATTATTTGACCGTAATTTAGGATTATTGTATCCAAATGACTTATTTCATTTCAAAGATTTCTGCACCATGTGTAAAGATAGTGAGCTATAAGGTTAAGCTATAGGTTATGCAACGGGTAGGTTATAGGTTACGCAATAGGTTAACCTAAGGGTTAAGTTATAGGTTAAGCTAAGGGTTAAGTTATAAGTTAAAACACATAATTTCAAGCAAACTGTCAACTGATTGTTGCTTCGATTGTATTACCAATATTGGAATAGAATTAATGTCCACTTATTGTGCGTGCCGTGAAAGTCAAACTGCATTTCAATGACGTAATAATAGAAATGCATTTAAAATTTGAATTACGAGTTAACAATTTCCAAAAAATAATCATAGTGTGCCTGCAGAATGTCGAAAATCGGAACGTAAGAGCAACAAAGTTATTATTATGATTTATGGACAAGTGTCGGCACTCTGCATTGTCGCTATACGAATCGATATTCACAACCAGATCCTCCCACATCATAGCGCATAATATGAACTACATGTGTCCGATTGTGTTTGAATATGTACAAGCTACTGCAAATACTTTGGCAGAATTTTTTACTTTGAAATTAGAAAAGTATTTATTTGCAGTGAAGCAGTAGTCATTCCATCAAAAACGAGTGCCGTGACAAAAAAGTAGAAAATAGAGTAGTGTTTACGGGTTGTAGCTAGTTGAGGCTGTGCCAAATTGGTCTGTGGTGTAATATTTTCGTGACCTTGCACATCTTTAGGAACAACTTCTGATTTTTCAGACGGAGTTTGTAGTAGAGAGACATCAACACCCTCTTTCGGAACCGATGAATCTAAAATTAACAACACTAATAGTAAAAAAAAATTATTTTTCCGGTTCCTTAAAAACTTTCAAATACAATTGAGATCGGCAAGCGTCTCTGAATCTTATTACAATTCTAATAATCATTACGTAAAGCTATCCATGCAACCTGAAGTTAGGCAGACACTAGTACACATGAACCAGTTATAACTGAGGGTATACAACTGTACATAAACTGTATGCAAAAAAATTATTTTTTTTTCTAAAAAAAAAAAAGCTGTGGCTGAAACTACGTGTTATTAAATATCTACCTTTGTAAAGATTTAAATAAAAGTATTATTTCTAGGAGAACTATATCTAAAGGCAGTAATTTTGTTATGTTTACAGATGTTGCTAGGGATATTCTAATATTTTGAGTTACAAATCTGCAACAGTATGCATATGAACACTATAGTGCTATGATCCATATCACAAATACTACCTGAAAACTTTGCGGTTTAAAGAATATATGTTGCCTGTTACCCGGTGTCCGGGTAATGGGCATTTTTTTGAAACTGCTTTGCGTTGAATTCCTTAGTTTTATACGTAAATGTTGCAAAAACCGTTTAAATTATAAAAAAAACCTCTGTAAATGAGTGTTACTATCTATTATTAACTTCTAAGCGAATTACAAGTTAAGAACAGAACATTTGTACGTTTTTTTATGTTGTACGTTGATGAAATAGAGTATTTACACTGTTCATTAAGGTCATTTTGCTGTTGATGGCGTTCTGATGATTGCGAATCATTATCCAGTTTCGACTCCAGTTGGGCTTCTCCTCCTATGGAAATAGTTCAAGCTTGTAATGCCAAACTTAAAACTATTTTTGTTATCGTATTTAAACTAAATTGGTATTTGAGTACCGCCTTGCTCATTTGTAGCCTGAGGTAGCGGAAGTTGCGTAATGACTTTTTGCTTTGCAGGTGCTGAAAAAATTAATCAAATATAAATTAGAAGCTGTTTCGCGACTTTTCTACCAGAGTTTAGAAATATTGATCAGAAAAATGAAGGACCATTAATTATAATTAAGTGTTTGTTGTGTTGATTGGAACAATACCAAAAAACTAAAACTCACTTTGTTGTGGTGTGATATTTGGCGATGTGCTCTCAAGTTGAGTTCTGGCAGCATTTTCTGATACTACGTCTGTTTGCATATTGTTTGCCGAAGTTGGAGTAGAGTTGCATAGAGCAACTGAAAGAGGCAGAATTATTTTTGAGTCATGTAATTTTTGAGTTATATGTCGTAGCTAATGTATAAAAAAAACATTCCCTACCAACAGTTGCAGGTACAAAACCAGTCGTTGCAGGTGCAAGTTCAGGGACTTGCGCTGTTGTTGGTGCAAGTTCAGGGACTTGCGTTGTTGCAAGTGCCGGCTCAGGAACTGGTTGTTTGGGCTCAACAACTGAAGGTGCAGGTCCAGAAACTGATGTTGTGGAAAAAGTAACTTGTAATGACAATAACAAATGAGGTTAGTCTTTAGTACTATCAGGTGAACTAAGGAAAATATTTCAAATCATTCCAATACATAATGATTGACCAGTTTAATTACGGTGATACGGGGAAACACAGGTAAGGAAATGAATAAATAATAAGACTTTTGGCAGCTTTTCTACTTCAAGCAGCGGGATCAGAAGCTAAGAAGTTACCTAGTATGCTAGGATGCTAAAATGTAATAACAAGCATTTAACCTACCTTTAGCTCCGTCCGTCATTTCGACATCGGCAGAATTATTAGTTGTTGCAGGATTTGAATCCGCAATTAATGTCTCAGCTAAAAAAGTTGTTAAAAAAGTTTCACAGGAGTACAGAGCTTTGTATATAATTAAACAATTTACTTAGTGTGTTTTGCTGAGTAGGTTTTTGAAGAGGATTATTATTTGGATTGGCACTTTGCTCATTGACAATTGCATTTTGACCCGAAAAAGATGGAGGAACGTCTTAAGTTAAAATAGAATGCATAAGCAAGAGTGAAATTAATTGCAAATTGTTTGAATGATTTGCGGTGTTATTGTTTGCATTGTTAATGTAAAACGTAGTTTATAAATGGAAATATTATAAACAGTAAGTATCCTACTCACCTTTCGTTTGGATCAAGGCTGAAGGTGAGCTAGGAGCCTTAAAAGGAAAAGCAGGCTTATCCCTTGGGTTAGCTAAAGTAATTAAGATAAATGTTATTGACTTACAGCCGCAATAGGTAGGAGCAATAAAGTAACTGTTTAAATGCAATTGTTCCATACACATTTTCAAAATGTCAAAACTTATTGTTACAGTTCCAACTTTTATCAAATTATAAAATTGACACGATGAATGATATGAAAGATAACTAAAAGAACTGTTTCTAAACACTATCATTTCATTATGCGTTTGTAACAATTTAAGTTAATTCCAGGTCATGTTCAATGTGAAATTATACTTTGTTAGCTACTTTGTGACCTCTACCAATGTTCAAGAGTGTAGATTTTCATGTTTGGTGTCTTATTCTTCCTAACCTGGGGCTTATTTTACTACTCTTTAGTTTTAACTAAATTTAACCAATGAATAGCAAAATAAAGTTATGTCAAAGCACAATTTTTGTCCAAGGTTAAGTTTTGAACAAAAAAAAGGAAAGATTTACTTTTATAATAATAAATAAAATGTCCAATTTCCTGAGTGTAAAACATTTGCTTTTATCACGTAGTGTGTCACATCCTCTCCCGAGCAAAAAACAAACAGACAATAAATTATAAAAAACGACAATATTTATGACAAATTTTGGAATTTGTACTAGACTATACTAAATTTTTATACTATACTATAATACTATTGACGATTTGTTTTGATATATAAACAGATTTTTTTTCACTATAATAATTTGATTATATATCTAATACTTTGTTGTGTATTTGAAGCTAATGACTTAAGTGATTTGTGTTAGGAAGATTCGCTCTTTGAATTTGGACCGTTGTTTTGCAGCGCGTTACCTTCATATCGATTCGATATTAGCGAATTTGAAATAAAATAAATTGAACAAAAATACCCTAACTTACTTGCATATTCTTTATCGTTCTCAGGCACCGGCTTTGTATCTGCTAATGGCAAAAAAAATTTCTAATAAAAATTTATTTATGCGCAAGGCAAAGCAGTTTTTACTAATTACCCGCGTTCACCTCCTCTACAATTTTTGGCTCTCCTTTCTGCCGCTTAGCGCCTCTCACTTTAAAAGCAACTATACAATTTGTAGATTGTGTAAACTTCACAGCGTAAAATTGTTAAAATTTCTAGCGTAGCAAACGTAGGAAGGAAGGGTGAATGAAATAGGGAAGTTTTAGCGTGTTTTCCAAATGTAAAGCCATACTTTTTAATTATTGTGACTTTGTACAAAATAAATAGTAACTTTTCTTAAAAAAGGTTTTGATCTGCGGTGAGCTATTCGATTTGATAATGTTTTACAATAATACCTTTTTCATTGCGATCAGGGTCATCTGAAGCGTGACTTTTCTCTGTATCCTCTTGGACTGTACCATCTACAACTACATTGATGAAAAAAATTACATTTTTTTTAAAATTAATTTTAAATTAAAATACAACTTCTTACTTAAAATTGAACTTACCTTTTTGTATTTCCGGGTTCCTATTTTGTATCTTAACGAATTCTAAAAACCAAACAATTTTTTATTTAAAATTTAAACAAAAAAGTAAATACAAATCTAAAATAATTTGACGTTGTAAAATTAAAATAAATAAATTAAAAAAGTAAAAAAAAAAACTTTTTAATTAATAAAATAATAACACAAGACAATGAGGATAATTCTGATTTATATTTCAAAATGTGATTGAAAGTGTTAAAAAAAACACAATTCTGTTAGTGAAAGATAGCTTTAACTTTGGATTAATCAAATCAAGTATTGTTGGAACTTACTGCGTTCCTGATTCGGTTCCGAATTTATTGAATCAGGATGAGGTGCCCCATCTATAAGAATTTTAAATGCACGTTTAATGACACGAAACGAATTTGAATCGATTGTTCGAATTCGCATAAATTGTATAGAGTGGTAGGATGTTTATATAAAATATATGTATGTATGCAATTACCGTCATTTGCGGTCTGCGGATCACGTCCTGCACTCGCTGCGCCTTCGTTGTATTTACGTTTTAAATCTGTAGCAAAGCAATACTCAGGATAATTTTCAATTTTTATATATATATTTTTGCCATAGTAGAAGCAGCAAATAGGCTTGTCAACTTCACTTTAAATTTTGTTTCCAACCAGAAAAAAAAAAGTTTATGAACGGGTAAATCTTATAGAGCCTAGGATGTTTTTGATTGTGTATCAGGTAGATAAGGTGTTACTCGTACAATTGGCATTCGTTACTCGTTACAATTCAAACATGGTGAGTTTGGAAAACAGTGCGTAACCAAACCAACTTCGACAAACGCTGCTTCAATTACAATTTAAGGAATCAGTGGGATGCTGATCCCCACTTTTTTAAAACTAAGTTGAAAAAAAAAAGAGCGGACAGTTTTAAATCTCACAAAGCGGAAATCAGCACAACGGACTGACGTGTAACTCATACTTCCATAACAACAGTTGAGTTGAAGCTGTGAGTAAGCAAGTGTTGAGTGAATCGAAAATATATAGTTATTCAAAAATGAATACAAAGCAATAATACCATTAATAGTAATAGTAGTAGTAATAATAGTAATAGTAGTTATAATAGTTAGTCATAATAGTAATTATAGGTACAACAAACAGGAGAAATAGGTAGCGCATCAGTTCAGATTAATGCTAAGCATGCCCGACAAGAAAAATGTTTGCGCATCAATTTAGTTTATTATAGAATATGCATGACATTCATAACGTAAGATATATGAACATTTATTAAAGTAACGAACTGTCTAGTTTTCTACTACAAATTTTATCTATGGTATCTACTATATTATAATTGCAACATCGCCAAATACAGCTCAAAATAAGTTTGGAAAAAATGCGACGTACCACCTGGTAAAGAAGTCTCTCCTTTTTCTAAGGAATCATTCACAACTTCAGTTGTATTTGCTACTCCTGTCTCACCATTAATTTCTGCAACAATTTTGCCCACGTTCGTGTTTGCTGATCCTGTATTATCATAACATTTAATGTATTAAGGTGCCAGTCTAGAGATATAATGCGCTAACATGTTTAAAGCTAGAATAATGGAGTCAAAAACTATTACCATTTTTTATAAGACAATAGCAGAAATTCTTAAGAATATAAAGTTATATGTGCGCGATAGATTGATGCCCTTACAGAATCTTAGATTTGGTAATGGTGTTTTGTAAGTTAAAAAGTGGTAAACGTTACAATACTCGATAAAAAAACTCTACATATAGTAGTTGTGATTGCGGATGGGGAAGCGTTTGGGCGACAAGTTCTACTTGTACCAAGGATACTTCTACATTCATTCAAACTTTTCAAAAGTTTGCTTTGTATTTAAGGAAGTCATATTTTACATGTTGCCACTTTGGAGTTGGATTTTGGCTCTGGTGAGAGACAGACCTGCTCCTCTTAGCTCAAATTGAATTTTTAAACACTTTGTTTCTTGATCAATAGTTAAAAAAAACGAAAATGAGTAAACTTTTACGATCCCCAACATTGAACCCTTTTACTACCCCAAGGAGTTCAACAGTCAAACGAACGGCTACAACACCTATTGAAAACGAGGATAAAAAGAACAAAGGCCCGGATGCCGAGGATCCCTTCTCTGGCACACTTGAATCAAAAATCAACTTTCTTGTTACTCAATTCCTTCAATGGAACCCAATTTGGGAAAAATTTAAAACATTAGATCCAGTGAACGTTTCTGAAAAGTTAGTGACCGTCGAGTCGGACATAGAAAGGATTAATCGAGAACTGGCAGTCTCAAACATCATAATTTCTGGAGTTCAAGAGGATCCGAAGGAGACGCC
>JAQFYP010000075.1:0-42338 GCA_034694865.1 Bilobella braunerae
TTCAAAATCAACTTCTCTGTCTCTTTTTGCCTTAACCTTTTTTTGTGGCATTTCACCTTTTGTTCAAATCGACTTTTCTTAAACAGCTAAATTGATGTTGTCAACTCAACACCCAAAAGAAGACTGATTTTCAATGTGAGTCCATCGGAGTAAGGCAAGGATTGAGATACTACTTCAATAACGAGTTTCCTTTCCCAAGTCGTGTCTTTAAGTTTCTCTTGCTTCTTGTCCTCCGCACTATTAGCCGGAGTTAAAAGCAACTCTGACAAACTCGACCTTTCGTTGGTCAAATATAGTTTTACCAATGTTGCAGAAGGAAGGTCACATTTGCTCTCCTGCTGTTCATTATAACATCCTTCTTCTCCGTTTATCACTTCTTCGACACTAATAATTGATACACTAAAGCGAAAATATTAAAAAAGTAATTTTGAATTTCCGATCCACAAAAAGTGACTTGTAAACAAGAACCATACCAGTCGAATCCTTCAAGCTTTTCGGCAATCCCACAGAAAGTTACATGATCAAACGTGAATTTGTATTTGTATAACTGGCAAAGTTCATCAAATCTATGTTAATTGTCTATCTCAAACATTCTAATGTTAGAAAGTATTATAGGCAAATACCTCAGTACCAGAAACAACAGCAAATACACATATCACCACGGATACTATTGACACGGTCACCATTTTGTGCTTTGCTTCTAGAGTAAACTCAAAAATTGGAGCCGTTGCTTCTCAGGAAGTTTATTTCAGACTAAATGTTTTCTTTGTGTTTTACAAAAGAAAGGCGAGAAATTCCCTAGCTGAAGTCCTACGTCAAACCTCCCCTGGATGGTAGCAACATATTATTTTCAAAGTGTGTTGTTAAGACTACTTTGTACATCAAATTGGGCGTTCAGTAAACACTTTTGCTCTAAATATAACAGCCACTTGGGCAAGAACTGCTATTAAATACAAAATCAAACACCTGAACTCAACCGAAAAAATGTATGCGTTGTAAACATAAAATAATGATCACCTCAAGGAATATGTACTCTGCACTTTCCAACATCTGACATAGTTCTAAAGCCTATTTTTTAATGTTGTTCTTAATTGTAACTGTTAGTTTGGGGGCATGGCAAGTAGGCCGGACCAATTTTACCAAGGGACACGCGTAGCAATACTTTTTATTATTAATTTTTTTTACACTTTATGAGTATTGTCGAACTTAAAAAATAGAATTTGTCTAAAAACTTGTTTTCGACTATTGGAAAACAAGTTTAAAGTAGAGAACTAGATGTTGGGAGTAGAAGAATTTTTTTACCAACATCAGATTCTCTCCCGCTTTTGACGAAGAATTTGCAAAATGAAACTAAAAACAAAAAATAATGATCGGTGAACAATTAAGTTTGCCAAAGAATTTGGATACTTAAGCTTTTAAGCGCTGCATAATGTATTTAAAACTGAGTAAGATTAATTATCATGAACTTTTAATATTAATCAAGCCGTTATGCTCTATTAAAATTACGGTAATAACCAAAATTAAATACAAAGTACTACTTTTTATTATCTGCACGTTATATTTTAAGTGATTTTTGCATTGTAGAAGATAGTGACATGATTTGGCTCATTAGGCAGAGATGCTGGGATTTTCACCCAATATCTCTTGAGCTGACCAGACAAAAGAAAAGCCCCTTAAACTACTAGACCAGCTCTAAGTGCATTGAATACTACGTGTCCAATTGATAACGCTAATAAATTTACTCTATAAGAAGTTTTATATTTTACTGGCACTGCATTTGTCACTTAATTTTAAAAATTTTGTTTGGAGAATATGCAGTTGATAACACTACCTTAACCCACTTCCTCAAGTATTGCACTATAGTGCTCACATCAATTGTGTTGGTTAGTATCATATGTGCTTTGGGCAACATTCGGCGGGTTTGGTTGGGCTGAAGCTGTTATTTCAAAATACAAATACAAAGGCTGAATGATGTTTGATTCTTTCGTCGGGGGATGGGAGTGAATCGATTGCCTCCCAAACACAGAGCTAAATGCTCATGCAAGAAAAAGGTTGGAGTTAGTTAATGAATTACGTTAGACCGCAAAACATCCATTTCGAATGAGGTTCCATAAAGTTGTACGGCTTATTGTACTATATGGAAAATCACAAATTGGATTCTAAATATGTGCAATTTGTGTGATGCTCATGCATTTCCACATTTCCAAATACTGTCAAAGCTAGTTTTTTTTTTCTATTAGTATTATAACTCCCTGCTGGCACGAAGCCAATGGAGCCCTTGGTATATTTTACCTATCTAATTAAATCTCGCAGTGAAATTTGAGTTTGGATTATAAACGTAAAGTAATTTTGTGATGTGCAGACATTGTCAGTTTTAAATTACATACAGTGTTAGAATAAATGCAATGAGAAGAGAAGAAGCACTAGTACTAAGGAATTTGATTACACACAAGAAAGTTTAACTGGGTCAAAGCTTAAAGACACAAAGGAAAGACTTGGTGAGTCATAACTTCTACATCGAAAATTGAAATTGGGACAAATTGGATGAGAGCTGGATGGCCTTCGGATGCCGGGGATTATTTCAATTACGCTTGGCTTCAGTAACGACACCTTCTTCATTTAAACAGAATATCTTGCTTTCTCCACCTGAAGTGACTTGCATGTAACCGCTTCGAATTCTAAATCTTGTGTCCGCTTTTTCTGCTTTCATGAGGTTTCCAAATTCTCTGAGTCAAAGCTAGTTAAAGATAAGCAAGAGGAAAATGGCAAGCAAAGTGTTGGGAATAGGAGAATGTGGAATGGGGAATCTACAACTTAAACTCACCAATATTGAATTGTATTCCTGTATTCAAAACTAAAAGATTTGTATTATACTATGCAACATTCTCAAATGCCCTAGGATTGAAAAGTTCAAAAGGATAAAATTCAAATTTAAAAAAATATATCTTAAAATACGACAATTGGAATAGTTACAACTGTACTGTATATATGGACCAGTCATGTGACACTTGATTACTATTCCAACCTAGAGTTTCACGGCTCCGGCTCTTTGGCAATGAGCGGAGCTGGAGCCAAAGGCGGTACCCGGCTTCCAAATTCTTAAAGTGCCGTGTCGGAGCCGTCGGTCGAGCTCCCGCATTATGCGAAGTGCCGAGTCGGAGTCGGAGCCGAGCCGGGAGCCGCGGCTCCCGGAGCCGGTACATTGATGAATTTATGGGGAATAACTTACCAGTGTATATGACGCATTTTTTACTATTTATTATGGGTCGACAAATTCTAATCATGCTATTCTGATAAAAATAAGTTAATTTAAAAAATTTAACAATGGTAAAATTAATTAAACGCGAGACAATCCAAAAAATTTCAGTTACTTCTAATTAAAAAAGCACCTTACTTGCAAGAAAAGGAATGATTGTAAACTCTTAAGTAATGAAAGTAAATCAGTTAAAAGATAGACGAGAGAGCCGTGTTACATGCACGCCAATTCTAATTAATTTACATAAAAATATATTAGCATACAAGCGGTCACCCCTTGAAATTTTTCTGGTGGTGCAAAATAAAATTAAAAGTAATCCAGCAGCCGAGCTTAGGAATTTAACTGAAAATAGTAAAAATTTGAGCGGTGACCTCTGTCCTGGGTGGGAATATTTTTCTAGCACCTAGTGAATAACATGCACATTTTTTTTTTAATTTACATTTGAATTATTTAGCGTCCATCAAAACATATTCAAGTTAAGCCTTGCTTACAACGAAATTGTAGTTTCACAATGTCAAGGCAATCCAATTATGTTTCAAACCAAGGAGAAGTCAGCATTCTATTTTTTTCAAAGAGTTCAGGGCTTTAAGGCAGAAAGAGAAAAGTTCACTTCATTGAAACACTTTAGTTGGCAGAACGTTTGTCGCATCAAAAAAATTTACCTTTTTTATAGTCTTGACAAGTTTAAAAGACTTCTCCATATTTTGTTCTAAATGCATTCATTTAATTAAAAATTACATACGATAACATTTTATACTCCTATTTATAGCCAAACAAGCCCATCCCAAGATGTTGCAATTTAAGTTTACTGTAATTTTTTATGTTGTTATTTAATAATCATTTATGTAAATGTAGAATTTATCTCACACATGGACCTACAACTAAATTAAACTTACTTATTGCATTTATTTAATATGTTAATAGGTGATTTTGCTTAAAAATAAGGTAATAATAAATATGTATGTAGGTTATATATTTTAATGGAGAGGTATTTCTTTTCTAATAATGAATAAGTAAGCAACAAGTTTCAAAAATCTAAAAAATTGATTTAGTTATACGCTAAGAATACAAACAAATATCTCTTCGACATTTTTAAATAGTTCTTATACACACTAAAGGAGCTGTACTTTGACTTTCATTTTCATTGCTTTCTTATGATGAAGCCGACAATTGTGATGTGCATAATTATTCTATAGAATAGTGTTGTTGCAACTTAAAATGCTAAAAATCTTTAAAGCGGGGACCACCAACTTCATCAATCATTTGCACATTTTATTCTTTCTAACTAACTGACAAAATTAATGTTAACTGTTCCGTTTCCGAGTCCTAGAATTTAATCGATGTTAAACGCTTAAGTCTTCTACCAATACACCTAATAACTAGCAACTCATTTTTTTTAATCAGGAACAGTTCCGCTCTTCAAGGCAGAAAGGGTAGGGTTCACTTCATTCAAATACACTTGCAAACTGAGGACAAAAATTCGATCGGCCGTAAAAATGTCTTTGCTTTATTATTTGCCTTTGCTGGTCTTCCATTTGAATTGGCCATTGTCTGCAAGTAGTTCCATTCACCTAAAGCCAAGTATCTCTTTGTAATTCCTAGTAATATGTATAAAAGGTAATTGCTATATGAAGTGTTATAGCAAAAGAATGGGATAATAACGCAACAATATTAAGTTTAGCAACTAAATCATTGAACACGTTACCTAATATAGCTTTTACTTGATTTTGTTTAATAAAAATAGGAAATTTTGAGTACTTTGGAGAAATGATTTCGAGAGTACAAATAATATGCCCAAAGAGTCAATCTTATGCATGCATACATGCATACATAATACATGCATACATACATGCATTCTACAATTATTAAATAATTTACACAAGGTAAATTGTTGCATTATTTTACATGTTTTTATAGTAAGAGTTGCACACATCGGTGTTTCTCCATTTCACATTCTCAAGCTCAAGTGCTGTTTTTGTTTAATTTGTAAATATATTTAACATGACTCAGTGGTTTTAAGTATAGTTTTCTCAAATAACTAATTACAACTAACCTTCCGAGTGGTGGAACCAACTTTTTTAGTAACTTATTTTTGAAATTTAAAATCTACATTTCTAAAATTAAAATCTACAACTTAAAAAAATACAATAATAGGGGTAAAATCTTTACGAAGATTTGTTCAAGTGATGACGAACAACTATAAGGTTCTCTCCTGTTTCTGGAGACGAACTTATATACAAGTAAGAGTCTAATGAGAATTTTATGTTTATGGAAAGTTTATGAGAATGAGTTTATTAGGATTATTAGTTTATTTGTTGTTAGTCTCCAACACAGGTTTAAGATTATCATCGTTATTATAAAGAATCCCCTCATCAATTTTACTCTTGCAAATATATCAATTTATATTTGAAACGCTAATTTGACCCGCCTTGAACTTGAAGGCCTTTTTAGACGAGGAAAACAATTTAAATTTAAGAAAAATACACCCTAAATCAAGTCTATTTATATTCATGAATGCACCCAACAAAAAAATCTGCTAATTCAACCCCGATTTTTGCTGCAGAACGTTGCATAACAGGAAAAGAAGCACGACCAAACACGGATGAATTATGCATGAAAGTTAATATGTAATTCACTGTCGTTTAGCTAAAATCAGGTTGAAAGTTATGCAGGATTTATCATACCTCTCTTAAAAATTCCACCATTTTAATGGGCTTGTTTGGCTTCACCAATTTTTGAAAGAAAAAGAAAGAAAAAAAAGTCGACCTATTGTCAGTGTCAATCAATCAAACAATAGCTTAATTGAAATAGGCAAACCCATATCAACACAAATTCAATAAAGTGTTACAAAATATCGTAAAGCTAATAGTATCTTAAGTCAATAGTTATCCTAACAAGCCTCACGACCAATAACACAGTGAGGTGTTTTACCCTGTTTTTTTTATTTCCAAAGCAAAATTCTTTCAAACTTGAACTCATACTCTATTTAGTTTACAAACCAATTTTATGCAAATTGGAATTTTTTCGTTGTAGTGAAAATTTTCTCGGATCAGTTGCACTCAACAATTTTTTGTTGAAAGAATGGCACAGTAGATAGCTCACTAAAATAAAGTTTCTTTCATTGTGAACAACTTAAAAATACAGATAAAAGCCTCCTCTACTTGCTCATTGCTCGTATCTCATGTTTTTCAAAATTCGGCAGCATGAAGCTTATTCTATTTTGCTCACTTGTCGTCCTCATGCAGCTCCACTGTGTCCACGCTGGAAATGTAAGTACACCTTATATCTTTAAAGTTTTGAACAAGGGCTCTCAGCTTCCTCAATTTTCTACAGCATGATATGATGTTTTGCTCTGAAGGAAAAGATACAATTCTCTGCAAATTTGGCGACTTGAACCGCAAAAAGTAAGAACTCCTTTACTTTGAAACAGTGATACTTTCGAACATAGTATAACATTACCGTGCATATCACCAGAAATTGAACATTATAATTAGTTTCTGAGGAGAATTGAGTAGTCTTAAAACAAAAGCCACGCTCACAGAGAAAGTAAACTTTGTGGTTCATGTTACAGGTCTTGCATCACAATCGATGCGTACACTTGCAGTAGGAAGAGGTCTGACAAGTCTATAGAGTATTTTGATGCCCAAACCTTGCATAAGGCTGTCAAAGGGTTCATCCCTTACATTGCTACAAAAGCGGATATGAAGAATTCTAATTCAAAGCTTTCGCGAATTGATGGCCCCACCTACAAAGATGATGGGGATAGACACTATCTTTACCTAATATACAATTCCCTCATAGAAGTTGTAGTAACAAATAAATGAGGCCTAAATCAAAACTCCCCATTATTATGTCCAGCTAGGTCAACATAATATAAAGGTGTAGTTTTTTTTTAGAACATTTATTAACATTCTCCATTGTAATTTCATCAGACTTTCATTGTCCAGTGCGACAATGGTTTGGAGTAGATCAGGATGCGTGCATTTTGTTCTGCTTCATAATGTTTTGTTTTCTTGATCTTTCGTGTTTCAAAATAAGTTTTATGTTGTTGTTCGTTATAAGAAGGTTGTCATAGTTGACACTTTACTTTTAAAATTGGGAATCCTGCGGGTGCCTGTCTTAAATAGTCAGAACAAGTAATATACTTCCACAAAGAGCAAACAAAATAATTGTTAACCTGATACATGGTGTTTTCCTTGGTGTTTTTACTAGGAGAGTAACACAAATAAGGCTACCGTCAAAAAAATTATTGTCATGGTAGCGACGTAGGTGACCTGTAGAGGACACCGTGTCCATAACATACACTCATGTATTTTTTTTTAAATTGCTTTGCAATACTCTCGTTGTTGATTTTATAATTGTGCATTCAATCAAGGTCTGAAAGATAGGATCTTAGCTTCTTTACTTGGACATGTTGTCTGCTTGCATTAGAGTACAAAACGAGTTGCAGCCATTTTCTCGCAGAAGATTTCCTTGAACATTAATTCAATTGCATAAAGTTTTAGCTAGGTTGTAAATTAATACGTACTAAATGTTTCTGTCGATGACGATTAATACATGGAATTGGTTCGTCAGAAGCGAGAAGGAATTGAGCAAATTGAATGAATGGAAACATTTTCTTCTCCAATTGGCGCCTAAGCCTTTGCAAATGGGTAGGAGGAAGTTGAAAAATAACACCTCACCTTCTCCAACAAATTTACAGTTATGTTAAAGGTAATGTTAGGTAATGCATTAGAAATGGAAACATTACGCCCCTACTTTATGATTACATTGTATGGGACGACAGTAACCTGTAAGAAAAAAACACTTTAGAATAAGAAAGTATACTGAAAATTGTGGGCTTTGGCACTTTTGACATCATTAAGATTCTTGCTTTTACTAGTGCAAAAATTGTTTGGATTAGATTATGTTACGGACATTTCAGCAATCAGCAAAGACTAAATCAGCAATTGTAAATAATTAAACTAGTATATGATCTTAATGCATTTTGAAATTAAAAGTCATGTTGAGGCTGAACACTGTCTCTCAGGGGTCCCCGGAAACATTTCAACCTTTTAAATCGTTCAAATAAACTTTGACCTTAAAAGGTCAATTTAGGTCATTTCGGGGGTAAAGTGAGGATCCAGTGTTGTCGGAATCGTGATAACTTTTCCTTGTGGAGTTAAACTGCTTGACTTTCGGGTCACGAGAGGCTCTGGGGTTTTCAAAACCATCATAACTTTTTGATTCATGCAAAAGTATGATTTGACCTTGAAAGGTCATTTTGAGTTCAAGGGGTCACATTTGGGTCAAGGGAGGCTCTGGAGTCATTCAAAATCATCTTAAATTTTTGTTTCAGGCAAAAGTAGGATTTGACTTTGAAAGGTCATTTTGAGGCCAATGGGTCAATTTAGAGGTCAGTGGGAGCCCGCAGAGAAAAGTACCCAATGCAAATTTTGTTCCCCTTCATAAAAGAACCAACTTTTGTAGGGGTAATTTTTCATGTTGCCATAGAATGATATCTTTGACTATTGACCCCCAAGAACGTCACTTGGGATCAAACAAAAACAAACTTGAAATGGGCCGTATTTCAAGGAACTTATATCCGAAAACAGATTTATAAACTACTTGATTTTTATTGATACTTTTAAATAATCTTTCAGTTAATTCACACCAACTTTATCACGTCTTTTATCTAGTGTTAGTGTTGGGGAAGAGAAGACGGAGTACCTATTAATACCCGAAGGTGTACTATTATGGACGCGGTACTATTTCCAATTTTGGCCGCTAAGGGTGGGGCACTAAAAGGGAGATGGGGTCTTATTTGAGACTGTTTGGCACTATTTGGAAATCTTCGGTATATTTCAAACTTCAGAGTCTGATATTTAGAACGTCACGTTTGCACAAATTGAGTAGCATTAATTAGAACAAAAATTAAAATCGTTTAAAGTAAATTAAAAGCGTAAAATTCAAAGCTTTATAAATTCCTCCTGTCCCGGGGCGGTTTTTTTGGCTTTAAAGGGCAAAGTTGAACCAACCGAACATTGGTTTCTTCGTAGTAAATCTGAGACATTGTTACATTTATTTAAATTAGATTCTTGGGTGGATGAAGCGTGTAAGGATGATGGAGTAATCTGAAGTCGCGTTGGGAGACAAAAATATCTTTGACGGACATCGAGGACAAAATTGTCTTTGTATAAAAGAGGAAGACAAAATTAATTGCTTGCATCTTCTCCCCCTTCCTACAAAAATGGAGGGGATTGTGTACACATTTCCCCTACACTTGATCCCACTCAGAAAAAGAAACTTTTCTCTCCCCCACTGTCTTTTCTTAATTAATTAATTAAAAAATTAATTCCGAAACACTAACTTTCTGCCTAACACTAATTTGAGGACTACTTTTCCATCACTTAACTCACTTAGCAATTACATTTAATTAGGTATTAATTAGCCATGAATTAATTAAATTTATTAATTTATTAATTTTGAACTTTTAACTACTTCTGTAACATATTTTGATAACTTTGACCTATGATGAACTATTCGCTGCACAGTCCGCAATAAGTATTTTTATAATAAAAAAAAAGAAAGGCGTCTGTTAGCAAAATAATTGCTCATTAAGTCACCTCTCAATACTTTATACGGCACATAACTCTTCCAAACCACTATTTTTAAATTGTAATTTCACCCTTTACAATCGAAATTTTAATTTGGAACAGAAGTGATTCAAGACATAATTTAAAAAAAAAATCCCTGACACGATTGTGTTTATACTTCTTTTTTTAATTTCAATGAGGTAGGTTTCCATCGGCAGGCGGGCAGCCCAAATAAGGAAATGTTGAAAAATTAAAGCTGAAATTATGTTAATAACACAAAATTAGTTCAATTGAGCAGAAAGAGAGAGAGAGGGGCGTGGCCTCAATAATTTAAAATAGAATTACTTCTCAAACGCGTTTATTTTTAAAACAAATTATTCTATTCAACAACAAACGTACTGTAGTCAAAATTTAGTACACGTCATTATTTGTTCTAAAAATCAACTTTTGAAACGCTTTGTATGGATATGGAGGCTGGTATTTCCCAATTTTATAAACCCACTAATAACCACTCAGCCTAATTTAAAAAAAATACACTTTAAAACAACCTGATTTGAAAAGGTTTGCTTATTTTATTCCATATCGTCATACCCTAAAATTTTTAAAATGAAAAACTAGCTGCAAATTAGAAAAATTAAGCGCAATTTTCAAGAAAAAATTATTTTAAGCATTTTAATTTTTTTCAAGTCCAAAATAAAATGAGCATTGATAGGGCTGCACGCAAAAAGAAAATTTATTCAGAAATAGCCCGGCTATACAATGAATTGTAAGTTTAGGCATTGAGTTTAACTAGTAAACGTGTATAGCCCTAATTGCTGAACATATAATGCAGACAGTCAAAGGAGCCCTTAAAAACACTTTACTTTAATTTTAAATTAAAATTTAATTAATTTATTATATTTATATATTTATTAATTTTTATTAATTTGAAAGTACAATGCTTAAATGTCCCCTTCAAGTCTTAACGCTTGTTAAGCTATAAATTAAAAAAGTGTTTTCGACAAAATTATGCCATTTGATTGTAGTATATGAACTTTTTAAAATGGTCATTAATCAACCAGTAATTAATCCTCTTTGCAACCACTTTGACTCGTCGGATGATTCAAAGTGAGTAATAAGTTTTTAAGTACCTGCTTAAGAATGCTACTGCGCTGGTTTTACATTCGAACAAAAGCAATTTTAGTTTTGAACAAAAGATTTTTTCTTCAGTTTTGAAAAATGGGCGGATTGTTAAGAAACCCGCATCTGATTCATGCAAAAATAACAAGAAAGCTGAGAAACTCTTCACAAGGTCTGCCACATAAGCAGCAATTAATTAAAATTTAACCTGGTACTTAAGGAGGACTAAAATTCGATTCAGGATTCCAAAGAATCGTTGAAAGTGATGAAAATCGATCGAGAAAAAAACTTTAAAATTTCAAACAATTTTACTTTAAAAAGACAATTTGTGTAAATTAAAGCAATTTTGTAAAAAAAAAAAAAGAGAAAGAGTTTTGAAGAAAGATAGGAAAATAATTTTGTTGAAAAGAAAAGAAATTGAAAAAAAAGGGAAGAATTTTGTATAGCAAAAAAAATTATAGGAAAAAATTTTATATACAAAAAAGACATTAAAAAAGCATTAAAGACTAAGCTAATCGGAATTTAATAATACTGCATTTTACACACAAATATTCTTAATTGGTGTGTAACTTTGCAATCGGGTATTTTACGTGAAATGGGTACTTATGGTAGAATGGTACTAATACTAGAATATAGGTTGATGTAGAGGTTTTGTTTTTGAATATTTACAAATTGAATTTTGAATTTGAAAATATAAGATTTGCCTATATAAATTAAATCTAAAATAGTCGAAGCCGATATCAGTCCGATATGCTTGCTTTAACTTTTTTGGATGGTCGGTGACAGAGAAAAAAGCGCATGAAAGACGAGAAATAAAGCTATTTCCCTTGTAATTCAATATCTAATTACATCTTCCCTCTTCTTCTCAACACAAAATCTTTGTTATACGCACTGTACATAGTAATTGCTATAATATGTCTAAGGAACGCGATCTGCCAAATAGATTCTTAGAAGAAAAAAATAATCAGAAAACGTCCTACGGAGGCATCCATCTTTAAATAGATCTATTTGCAGAATAAAGTTAAGCTGAAAACTTCTGTAAGAACTTTCTTTCAATTGTAAATTAACCCCCAAAATCCATCTGCAATTGATCCCTTTGCCCTCTTTGGGTTTAAATAGTTTTTGATAGCCCATGCCCAACTCAACCTTCCGAACAAATGAAAGCAGAGCCTTTGGATATTCAATGCCTCCTCTCGAGTCTATTCAACACAATTTCATTTCACATAAATGCATTTCTGAAGACCAATTCTACTAATTTGAAAATGTGTTCATTTGGGAAAAAAAATTTAAGTGACAGATGCAGGACCTTGAATTGAGCTTATTCACTTTTGAAATAACTTGAATTGATTTTTGGTTTTGGCATTCTCAAGGCATGTTTCAATGAATAAAAGCAAATGTTTTACCGTTGAGAAAGTCGAAGAAAAAGTTGTACTTAAAATAACTTTGAAGACTAAATATATTTGACATTACTTGTGTATTTTCAAATGAAAGTATTGCTGTGTTCAATGTGGCGTAATATATTTTTAATAGTAATTAACTTAATTGGTAGAAAACAGGGTGTCTTCTACCTTTTGCAATGCAGAAACATATAAAAAAAAGCTTAATTCATGGTAACCGTTGCGTACGCTGCAGCACCGGAGTTTGCACCAAAAAGTAAAACAAATTTGAAAAGTTCACGTGGACACATTCTTCCGTCTCTAATAAGTAGAAGAGATAGTATTAACGATTTCAGCTCAACTTCTGCATATTATTATGCGACTATAAGGTGTCGGCCATTTTATAACAAAATAGATTGTAACGGATTCCATCATTTGTAAATGCCAATTATGTTGATGTCTAGAATCCTAAATGTGAAACACATGAATAGCAGCATTAACATTATTCACTTTCATTTTAGATTTTATTTTAGACAATTTTTATTGTTGAAATAAGGAACACAAGAAAAAATTATTTGGAAGAGCATAGCATAGCATACAACTTGTTTAAACCATAAAAAATGGCCCATTCTATGCGTAATTGTAAGATACGTATGGAACAGTTGGGCCCTTTTCACCAGAATCTCTGGTAAAATGATAGTTTTCAATTCCAATTGCTACCCAAGATGTACGGGTGAAGTCCGTTAGTAATCTACTGAAATAGAACAAGTACTTTTTGTGATCCTTAACATAATTCATCCAAGCCGATTCTTTCACCGGGAGTCCTGTAGCCGTATTAGCTTTGTTGTCATATGCGTACCAATCAGCCGAAAGGTAAATTGTTATTATGCTAAAAATAATGTCTATCAGAATACTATTTTACTATGTGCTACTTAACTTTTAACTTCCTCACCGAGTTAGCTCATTAATAGTAACTGCAGCCATGATGTTAACTTCTCTGTTGCTGTCTTTGTAAATCCTAAAAGTGGCCTAAATATTCAAAACAATGCACATTTTATTAAAAATGTAGACATAAATTCACACGTTTACAATAAGAGACTCCTTAAATCAAGTAATACCAAATCCTGCACCCTCATATTTTTAACTAATTCCAGTCTTTTTTGTCATTTTGCGCCATTTTGGTCGTGATGTATTAAAAAAAGTAGCGTAAATTGAAATTACCGCCTAGCGGCTGGTCAATACGTAAGGGTGGGTGGGGAGGTCAATAATATTATATATCAAAGTACAAAGTTAGTACAAAGTACTTTGCCTAATATATAAACATACAGTAGATAAACGAATGGTTGAAATACAGTACAAACAATGGAATTTATGCTTAATTACCCTTAAAGCAGCTCTATAGTCATTTTATACGATTAAAGCGGTCATTAGTATTCGATACATTAATTCACGTAACCCCAAAATAGCATAGAAAATGGGCCATGGAATACAACATTGTATCATTAAGTTTTTATCAACCAATATTTTATTAGGACTAACGTTAAGTTCTGAATAAAAGAGCCTAGCCAGAGATTCTCTTTGTTTTCTATCAACACTGTTGATATGAATTGGTGACCACGTCAGCTTCTTCAAATCGTCATCTGTAGTAAATACTCCTTCTGTTACCGCTAATTCTGAGTCTGTTAGTTTACTGGCAATATTAGTAAACTTGATGCCAAAGCAAAAGGTAAGGTTGCTAGTGTTACCACGAGACCAAATGCCCCTTATTCCTAAAGAAACCAAATCGAGACGTTTTTTTTTTGCTATCCCACAAATTGTAATGTTACAATCATTTGAATGTAGTACAAATCATTAGATAGTTCTTACAGCTTATCGACGTTGCTTGGATTGTGATCACATTTACTTACAAACCCAAAGTAGAATGTACCTCCAAACAAGGTTTTCAAAATCCAAAACTGTACAAACAGAAGACAATTTTCATTTTTGGATTTATCGTGTATTATTTTTAACATTTGACAATTTGTGCATTTGAAAATAATTTGAATTTGAAAATTGTGCAGGCTGAAAATTTTGTTGCATTAATTTATGCAAAACTGGTAGTTAAATCAAGAAAGTATTACAATTTCTTAAGTTAAATTTTGTCAAAGTAATTGATATAAAAAATCTATTTCATGTCAAACTATTACTTTGATGCTTCAACCAACATATGCTTATTTGCAAGTACGCCGGAAATCATTTGTACCTGTATTATTGCAACAAAATGATAATTGCGATCATGTAAGTTGTCCAATATTTTCACTGGGTACCACGACCCCGCATCTGTAACCTTCAGTTGAAGATCATAGTTTTTCGTAACACCGATTATTTTGTCCAAATCTAGAGGATCTCCGGCATCATTACATATTTGCATCCTAAAATATGTTTCAAGATTTAACTCGGACTTTGTCAAAAAATTTTGAAATTTGTCAAAGAAAATTCAGTATCCAAACTAAAGCTAAATAGTTCGATATTTGGTTATAATAAAGAACCTTGTTGTACGCTAATTCCCTAATAAATCTTATGGATCATATAGTTTTGGATCTATAAAATACACAACCTACGTGAACGAGTCGTACAGTCCACGCAAACTGCCTATCATGCCAATATTGGATTCACCGAAATTTTTGTATACTGCAGCACAGACGTTTTTCATAGGATTGGCTTCAGGAGTCAAGACAAATTTGACCTTGCCCATTGTTTTCTGTTATATTTACAAATTATTAAAGTTAGGGTTTGTTTGGCCTTTTGCTTTGGTTTGTCTGTTTGTTGAGCATTTGTTGACTCATTTACCGTTAGAGTTTTATACCAGATTTCGTAATTGGAAGAGATGTTTTTTGTTATTAGGTGTATGTAAATTGGTATCCATTCTCTCTTTGCTTCATGTAATTCCTCACGGACTGGGCTGATTTCAGTAATTGCAGAGGGATTCATTGGTCGAAATGCGACATTAGGGGTAAGCCCTTGTACCTGCATTCTAAAATATGACGCAGTACACTATGATTCTGTGTGTCATTCCAGCTAAGCTATCATTTCTCCTACCCTCTAATATACTCTAATTTTCTCGTCACTATCAACCAAATACTAGCACAAAAAAACCGGCCAAAGAAAAGATGCTGAGTTTACTTTCTGGATCTTCCTGTCCTAAGAAGGGCTAGTTTACATAGTTTACTAAAGCACATAAATTTTGTAGTTGCAAAGAACTTATTTCAGTTTTGCAAAAAAAAAATCATTATTTACAATATCATTTATAAATCAACAAAAGCGGGATGCTCAGCTAAAGCGCAGAATGAAGTGAAGGTGATTTTTTGCGATCCTTTCAGCCATTTACATATCAAAGTACATGCATAAAAATGGCGCCTTTTTAATATGTCATGCAATCCTTTTACGATTTATTGTAAATTAAGTGGATAGGAGTAATTTGTCACGTGGCATAAACAAGTATGGGACGTAGTAATGTAGTGATCGGAGTAACTTACCGGAGCCAATCATTCTGCTCAATTTTTGCTAGTGTAAAACCAATGCCATAATTTACCCCACCACAATAAGTCCTAACATGGCAAACCTGGAGAAACAAAAAACTATAATGCTAATTTGGCAAAACGTTTGCAAGTTTACAATTTTACGTCTTTTTTTTTAGAGTAATACCGTTTGAGGTTCGTACGTTATTTTCAATGTTGGTCCGTCCCAACGAGATATTTCAATAACGAGCTTCCTGTCCCAGTCTTTAAATTGGTCAAAGTTAATTGTTTCATTCACAACATTAGCCGGAGCTAAACCCAACTCTGCCAAACTTAACAATGCATTGTCGAAATATAGCTCCGCCAATAATTCAGAAGAAAGAGGACGTTTTGCGTTAAGGTTTCGCTGTCGATCATACCAGTTACATTCTTGATTTGTTCCGATTTTCTTCCACTCTTGAACGCTAACAATTTTGACACTGAAAAAAAAACATTGTTTGAATGATTTTGAATTTCCAATACACACTTGATTTAATTTAATACACAAATAATAATTCAATTACAACGGTTCATGGGAAAGTTATTTATGAACAAGAACCATACCAATCAATTTGGGATACAACCAGCTTCTCGGCAATTCCATAGAACGTTACATGCATGAACGTGAACTTGTATTTGTAGTACTGGAAAAGTTTATCAATTCTTCATTAAGTTGCTATCTCAAACATTGTCACGTTACAAATAGTCAAGTATTATAAGCAAATACCTGAGCAGAAGCAACCGCAAATACACAGATTACTACGGACACTATTGAGATGGTCACCATTGTATGCTTTGTTCCTAAAGCAAAACTCAGATACCGGAGCCGTTGCTTCTCTGGAAGTTCTTGCAGGACTAGTTTTACATCGCGTACTTTTCATAATATTTATTGCTTCAAAATTATATTTTACAAAATAAAGTTAAACAATCCCTTGCAGACTGTAGATACGTAGACCTATTTTAAGCCTACCCTGACCGGGAAGGTAGCAAAACCTTGTTTTAAAACTATATACTTTACTAATTTGTCCTCAAAATAATCAAATTTAAAAATTGATATTCTTGTTAGATGGTTAGGTTTTGAGGATAGGATTTAATTTCATGGAGCTAATTACTTTACTAAATCAGTGATCAAATACACCTTTTTGTTACTCTCACTTTGCAAGGGATATAATGTATTTTACTAAAAATATATATTGTTGTCTTTTTTGTGTAAATGGTTTTCTAGAGCAAATCTACATATAATGGAGTCCACATATTTCAATCTTTGATGACCTTTGGAGTTCCAGCAACAAATAGTTTTCATAATCCCGTAAATCAAATAGCGTAGAGAGTTATTGAATTTTCTGCGTCGAGTCAAGAATCAAATCAGTGATTTCTATTTCGGTTTTGTTTACAAACTAAATCAAATTTTCGAAAGTGGTCCACTGAAAGAGCAGAATTGTCCAAAGGATTATACAAACAAAAACATATCACTCTTCATGCCTATTTACTATTCAGACTAATCGGAAGAAAAAGAGTTTAAGCTAGTATCTGTAATGTCTAATAAATATTTAAGCTTCTGATGGTAGTAAGATACTAGAAGGGATGCCGAGTCCAAGGAGTTACGCAGTTGACCTAGTACGCAATTTGTACAGGGCATTTTACTATATCCGGCAAATTACAGAAGCCATTTTTTCTTCAGGGTGTTTACTACTTATAATTTTTACTGTAGCCATGGAGAGGGATGATCATGATCTATTTTCGGTCTTATTTGTTGAAAAACCAAACCCGTGTAGCATATTATATCTTTATTATAAAATTTATTTATATTATTATAAAATATTATTATATTATTATTAAAATAGTTTAAACTTGATAAATATTGTTGAACTTAACAAATATATTCCGTCTACAAAATTATTTTCGATACAGGCAAATACGTTTAGAGCAGAGAAGTGGATGTTGTGGAGTAGATATAAAGTGTTATTATCAACATCGGATCCTCTCCCGCTTCTGACGAAGGTTAGACTTTACAAGCTGAAAACATAAAAAAATGGCGTATTTAGTAGTGAACAAAAATAATAGTCCAGGAATTCAGAGACTTAAAATTACAAAAGCACTGTAAGATTAAAGAATTATTAAATGTTCGGTCAAATTAATTAAGTATAAAAATATTACCTTCTGCGCTAAATTTTTCATATTAATCAAGCAGTAAGGTTACGCTTGTATTAAAATAATAATCAGCAATATAAAATACAATATTATGCTCCCAATTAGCTGCATGTTGCATTTTGAGTGATTTTAAGATTTTAGAAGATAGGTATACGGTTAGAAGGTTGTTAGAGTGTAGAAGACATGTCATTATATATTATATTTGTATATATTGTTTGGATTTCATTATTTTATTCTAATATTGGCGCAGGTAACATCAAACTTCTCATGTTGACCAGCCGATCCGCAGAAATATCAAATAACGCTCCTTTTTACTTCTCTTGAAACTGAAAACCTTGTTTTTATGATTCCTAATGGAACTCTCCCACTCAGAATTGAATTTTCCTAGGATAACAAGGGAATATTTGGGATATCAGGGTCATTCAAAATTGGTGTCTTCATAACGATAGTGTTTTAGGAGTCGATGCAGAACACAACTAACAATTACTGAAAAAAAAACAAGTTAATTTAATTTCCAAAAGTTCACCACACTATTTGATTAGCCAATTGTAGCGCTATTCGAACTTCCACTTCAAAACTGGGATGCATAAGTACTGTGCACTTTGCCCAAATCCCAAACCCAGAAGCTGAAACAGACGGGAGTACAAATGTTATTAGTAAGTTTTCTATTTTGAAAAATTAAGACCAGCCAAGCAAGTTGTACACCGGACTTTACTCCGTCCGATCAATTGTACAAGCCTATTGTAACTTTTATCTTTAGTGTGCTCACTGTACTTGCAATTTGTAATTGCAGCTTTAGAGAGGAACGAGAATACATGAATCATGCTCGGAACAATTTTCTTTCTTACAAAAGACCGTGCAGCAATAAATCCTGATTATTAAATTGATTATTATTAATTTATTTTAATAAATATATTATTACTAAACCTTATGTATATAACAAAACAAGGATCCGTCAAAAAATTTGTTTTCAATATAGGAAAACAAGTACAGAGCAGAGAAGTGAAAGTTGTAGCGTACATAAAGTGTTATTATCAACATCCGATCCCCTCCCGCTTCTAACGAAGGTTAGAATTTACAAACTGAAACCAAAAACAAGAAATTATGGCGTATTTAGAAGTGAACAAAAATAATAGACCGGATTTTGGAGACTTAAGTTTTCAAAACACTGTAAGTTTAAATATAGACTCAATAGCTGACGACTCGTGGTACGAGGTGTTTGGACCCTTGTCATAGATTGGGTGGTGAGATCGAATCCCGGCAGCCGCACAAAAAAAGTGAGTGGTGTGATAGCGGTGAGTGAAAGCCCCGAAAGTTGCGATCGTGGAGGGTGTGCTTGAGCCGGTATGCGTAGGACCGTGTTGGGCCTCTGCCTAAGCAAGAGTCTCCACGGTGGTCACCCCACGTCCACAGTGTAGCAGAAAGCTCTTTGCCTCATTCCTCACCACTTCCGAGTTAACAGGCCATAGGCGAACGTCAAATAGCATAAAACAATTATAGACTCAATGTTTGGTAGGATAAATTAATTTGAATGTTACCACTGTGTAAATCTTTATGGTTACGCTTTTATGAAAATAATTAATAAAAATCAATTTTATCGCCAAGATCGAATACAGAATTTTACTTCTTGTTAGTTAAAGGTTACACTTCAAATGATTTATACATTTTAGTAGATAGGGATATTGCGAAGGCTCAATAGTTGAGAGAAATTTGAACTCTCAATCTCCAGCTGGCCAGAGGAGAAACAGAAGCCTTAAACCACTATTAAAGCTCTCAGCAAAATTGCGTAACAATAATTTCATCAAAGGCACTGAATAGTTATATTTTTACTTGTACGGTATTTGTGGCTAAATATTTTACATTACTCAATAGATATCGCTTTCCTACTCTCGAGAATTATGCTTAATTTATTGTTTACCTCAAGTGTTTGGTTGGTAGTATCCACTTTTCTTTTGGTGGCATTCGGCAGGTATGGTGGAGTTGATTTGAATCTGTCATTTCTAAACCACGAATGCACAGAAGTTTGATGCTGTTTGACTTTTTCGTCGGGGGATGGGAGGGAGTGGATTGCCTACCAAGCACAGGGCTAAATGCTCATGCAAAGAAGAGGCAGGAATTAGTTATTGACTGGAGTGAAACCGCTTCACATCTAATTCAATTGGAGTTAGGTAAAAATGCACAGTTTACTGTATCCTGAAAAACCACAAATTGGACCTTACGCAAGCGCAATTTATGTTATGGCATTTGTACTATTTTTTGTATGTTTGTGCTAATGTATTCCAACAATTTTATTTCCGAACATATACAGCAGAAATATAATAATAATAAGAAAATATAACATGGTGCATTTGTTAAACTTACTTTGGACTTATTTTACACAATTATCTTCGTAACTCAAATCTCAGTATGATTGTCCCTTCTTGGCAACAATAAATTTAATTTCATTCATTTCACCTATTGCTCAAACATTTTTACTTCAATAATTAATACTTTAATATTGGAATTTATGCTCTTTATTCTTTCTTTATGCAATTCTCCCATTCTGAGTCCGACATTGATGTGACTTTTTCTCTACCAGAATTGAACTTTTGCCAAGCAGCAGCCTCATCAATTGTAATTTCTCTAAATTACATTACCACAAAACTCCTAATCAATTAACAACCAATTTAGCATGATATGTATATTTGACTCCGTGTAATACCTCTTTAGCTCATGGATAATTGCCTCAATCACAAATCTTTTTTTATCGATCAGAAAGTAGAGCTAAATATCAATTTGTTTATAAATATGTATTTATATATATAAATATGTTGGTAAACAAATACTTTATTACATTATACAATACTGAATATAAATATGAGTAACCTACGATGGCAATAGCTATTGTAACAATGTTTGGTTTCCTTCGATGATTCTTTACAGAACATGTAATTAAACAACCTACATTAACTCTCCATGCTACGACGCCTCGTCAAGGTCTGTTTCATTGTCCAATCCAGTGAGATATTGTTTAATTGTCACAACTGCTTTTGCATTTTTCATACTGTCAGTAACTGGTACGTTAACATCGGTCGCTATCATCGTTACAGCAACCTTCTGGAAGGCGAGCATGATGTTACAATGAAGAACATTAATGCTTATGTTACGTTACTCAATGGTATTAAATGTGTCAAAAAAATTTTCAAGTTTAACAAAATGTTTAACAGTTATTCACATTGTCTGCCCTTGTTGTGTAGATGGTGGTTTTGCTTGAGTGGTACAAAGAACAGCACAGGTGTATCGTCGTAAAAATTTTACAATTTGGTTTCCTTAGGTAGCTTTTGGCAAGGGTAGTCGCCACCGTTTAATTACTCATACGTTGAGTCATGCAAGAGGAAAATATGTTTCTGGACGGGTTAGTGCTTTGCCCCGACATAATGTAATTTCTCGAGAGAGTTTTACTTTTGCTGATAATGCTAATAGTTTGCTATCTAATGGTGAGTTAGTAGCAAAGTGACCCGCAAAACAACCCTATTCAACACGTTGCAAAATAAGAGGGTTAGATAGATTTAGCACCGAAACACCCCAAAAATGGCCTCCACGCATGCGCGCATGCGACGCACCATTTCCCCCTTCTCCGTCACCAAACCCAACAAGCACCACACCTTGGCAAGCTATAACGATACTTATATAAGTAGGTTCTTCTCAAATAAACTTACAACGATACGGGGGAATAGCAAAGGTGAAATTATTTATATTTATTTATTTATATTAGTTGAATGGCCTCCTTGGGACGCAGCCCATGAGACCCAGGAATAAGTTTATAGTGATATGATAGATTCCTTGAGTTCAAAGTAGGTTAGAATTTTTTGTAAACTTATTATGTTAATCCATATTTTACTATTATTATATATTATGTATATTGCTTTATTACGTGATATACTACAATTAAATTTTATAAATATATATTTGGTTCTAGCAAAAAAAACTGTTCTCCTTTATGCATTTCTCTCCTCTCCTTTCTCCGCGCCTTTCACCGCAAGATCTTACAATTTCTTCTTCAAATGGCAAAATGGCATCTCTTTTTGCACGTTTTATTTTATCACTACACAAATTACGCAATGTGAGTGCCTAAAATCATACAAACTACCATTATGAGTACGACTATTTATGCAATTTAAAAATGAAAATAAAATTTCTCCACATCCAGGTCTTTGTTCATGAGTTTCGTTTGCTTATTTTTGAGCTCTCCTTGGTCGTATGCATTGTATGATGACATCATAAAAAGACTGTGGTTGAATGGTACTGTGATTGGGACTTAAAAAAGCTCTAATGGACCGTTCCAATCTTCTGACACAGCTTTGCGATACCGAAGGCTGGGAGATGCTGCATTTACAAATTTAACCACTGAATTGGGGGAATCATCTTTCAAAACTTCAAATAGTTTTCTTAGTTTGCAATTCCTCGTTTAAGAATTGGGCTGCTGTATATTGCAAAATTACAAAATAAAAAGAAGATGATGTTTACCGCGCGCGTTGCATGCACGCACACAAAGAATATTTGTTCAAAGCAAATTAAAGTAGTAGTATATTGATATTGGTTTAAGACCTTAATTTTTTTTGCGTCCTGTAAATTGCAATTGCAATATTATGTTAGTTTCATTCTAGAATAAAACAAACACAAGTTAAGAAAAATGACGCACGCCAATATTTTCGAGATTATATAAAGGCGCAGGGAGTTTAAATGTTAATTTACGGTATTTTATTTTCACATTTGATTCCAAAGGTGATGATGTTGTCGGATGTAATAATGCATAAAGTATTCACTATGCACCAATTAGAACTTCTTCATATAATTTGAATGTTGTTTGCAGCCACTAAACACTTCAAATATCCAAATGAATACAAACGATTTTCTTAAAGTCGCTGAACAAAAGAAGTAATAACCAAGTTAAAACTTGCCCCTTAACTCTCATAAGTTAAATATTATTTATTTCTGCTTGTTAATTATTTGCTTAATCTCACTTACTCTAAAAGTAAACATAAAAGATAACATAGTATAGGGAGATCTAGTGCAAATGTAAATATGTTACTTTTTACAAATCAAAAGGATTGCAAGCAATTAGTATTACGTAATTTGAGTAATAGCATAAAATTTTCGAAAACATTATTTCAAAATTACTCAAATAGTAATTTGAGTAATAACATAGTAGTTGGTTGAAATACTTGATAAATCTTGAGGCTTATAAAATATTTGTTTTCCTTTCGATTTACACTTTACGTAGCACGTAGCGATATGGAATAACAATTGCTTCTATCTTTTCCTTATTTTTCTTCCGTTGCTCAGACGAAGGAAATTTGAAACTGTCAATCTCTATCCGAATCCAAGAAATCGGCAAATTTCCAGTAAAACTGCTCCTTGCGAAATGAAATTTGTGCTTATTATTATTCTTTAAGCAATTCTCCCATTCTGAGGATTTCTTTAATTTTACTTCTTTTCCATCAGAGTCAAATTTATGCCAAACAGCTGCCTCAACAATTGAAATTTGTCTGAATTACGTTAGAACAATGATTAGTCACTTGACCAACAAATTTAGCATGACTTTTGTATTTGACTCTGTGCATTACCTATTTAGCTCATTGATAATGGCCTCGACCACATATTTTGCATTTCCATCGATCACAAAGCAGACCTAAATATAAATTGATTTATATATGTAGTGTACGTATTTGCATGCATGTATTTTGATGGAGGGGGTTCACTACCCACACCGCTCAGGACTCAATCGGGCCCATTGCAGTAACTCTATTAGATACTTTCCCAATTTCCTCCCCATTGCCTCCACGCTTTTTGTTGGAGTCAAACATTGGATAAATGAAAGGTTAAAATCAAAGACAACAAATAAGTTTATTTGTGTGCATTTTGTCACAGCTTCAAGTTTTTATACTTATACAATACTGCTACAACAAATAAAGTGACCCCAAGGTCACTTGCTGAGAATAAGATTTTAGAGTTCGTTTCAAAATTAAACTTCTAAATCTTAATATGATTATTATTTGAAAAATGATGAAACAATTATTTGTATTTGGAAGTGACTTTCACAACGAATACTAAAATCTTACTGTCAGCAAATGACCGTGTGCTATAGTATAATATTACCTTATTCCCCTGCACCACACTTCCCAGTATCTGTTGCTTTGTTCCAAGAAACGGCCTCTTTCCGACAAAACGGCGCCAGTTGCCCGGATTGGACTCGATGCCAACAAATAAGTGAATCGGAGCGTCCTCACCAAGCACCTCGTCAAAATTGGGATGAGTCTTCTCAGTCCACTCAAATCTTAAACAAAATATAATATTTTACTGAATTGAATTAACAAATGTATATATTTATATATATATATACCCTTGACCCTGCAAATACCATAAGGAAAAATTGTACAAATTCTGGCCTTCCCAAAAACCATCCCAGGTGCCAACCAGGGTTCCTTGGAAACCAAAATACAACAAAAGCAAACGGTAAGCGTTTGTTGTATTTTGGTTTCCAAGGAACCTTTCAATCTTTCAACCTTTGTAATGCACCAAATATGGTCATATAGCTCTATCGGTTTTTCAGGTGTCAATAACAAAACGACAAACAGATAGTATATCTACTGAGTAACATTGCGGTGGTGCCGATGGTGTGTACAACAACCCTTGGTTTTCTTGACAGTACTTAACATCCTTTTTGTAACAAACACAAATAGAACATGTAATTAATCAACCTACACTATCTCTCCAGGCCACGACGCCACATCAAGTTCTGGCGCATTGTCCAATTTAGTAAGATATTTTTTTATTGTCGCACCTAATGATGTTTTCATCCTATCAGTAACTGGTCCGTCGAAATCTTTCACCACCATCACCGTTACAGAAACCGCCTTTAAGTAGAACACAATGTTAAATTGAAGAGCATTAATACTACTATTATGTTCTCCAGGGTAATAAAGGTGTAAAATAATTTGAAGATTTTGTGAGACGTGCATTTTGTGCAAGTTTTAAAAAATGTTCAACAGTTATTCACACTGTCTGTAGTTTTTGCCAGAGGAGAACAGCAAAGCTTTGGGATTAGGTATCGTTTGGTATTTTGTGGCAAGAAGATTCAATTACGCATGCGTAAGAGGTAAATATGGTTCTGGAAGCGTAAGTGCATTGACCCAAAACTATGTGTCGGGGAGCTGATAATTTCCTAGACTATTTTGTAACTAGTGTATTAACCAATATAAACTAATGGTGAGTCAGGAGCAAAAATGGTGGAGAGTGGTGCATCTGGTATTTTAACGCAAACCGCAAAACTACCCTATTTAACACCTTGCAAAGTGTGAAGGTTGAGGAGTTTTAGCACTGAAAACAGCCGCAAAATGGTTTCCGCGCATGCGCACTTGCAACGTGCCATCTTTCTCCTCTGCCCCACCAAACCCACCAAGTCTCACAGTTTGCCACAATATAACGATACATGTAAAAAGTAAGGCTTTGCAAAAAAAGATTACAATGCCAATTATTGCAGAAATAGCAAGATACAAAGAAACACTTTATATTTACCTAACTTAGCTAACAGAGTTTTTCCTATAATTAACTAAATTAACTGAATTTGCTTTTCTGATCTTGACCATAAACTTAAAAAAAAGTTCATACTACTTTATTAAACTCAACTGTAGTTTTTTAATGCATTTGTAGTTTATAAAATGAAATTATACTTTTAAGTTGTAAATGTTAAATTGCTAAACACGGACGGATGTATGGATAGACGGATAGACGCACAAAAAATAAGGCAATTACAGTGTAGAAATTGCATTCATTTCATCAATTAATATGTTCTCAGTAACATATGTTGTGAAATATAAGTACTATTAATACATACCATAGGTTCCACATAAATAAGGATGGCGGAATTTTCTTCAAAGTTTGACAAAAAATTTCTAATATAAATTGAAGACCAATTTAAATCAAATTTTTTTAGCATATCTACTGTCTCCACTACTGCTATCGCCGAGTCTTTCTGTTTACTAATCAATTCCTCCGGAGTGGTTCTGCGCAGTACATCATTTATAGTAGTCAAATCAAGCACTCCATTTGTAACTTGAATTTCTAGGCTTTAAACAATCAATAAAAATAAATATCCATCGAGATTTTAGTTGTTTATACACTAGATTATACAATAGAGTTGTTTATATGCTGTTGTGCTATTTGTTAACACAATGAAGTTGCAAGATATTTACTAAACTCAACTTTTGGACATGCTAGACAAAGGTAAACTTAAAGATATAAACAACTTATATAAACACAAGTCCTAAACTTGTTGTGTTTACTATATGTCTATCATTTTGGCTGAAACTCACTGTATGTTATGAGACTGAAAAGTGAATATAAAGCAAAAGATCAACAATCTCACCCTTTTTCTGGCAATGAAATGTTAGATGGAGATATCTTCACAATTCCAAAGACTTCTTTGTCGCCAAGCGTTGTTTTCAAAATCCAATACTTAAAAAAACAGATCAAAATATTCAATTAATAATGTCTACCGTACAGTCGGCTGCCAAGTGGTCAAATTCACAGGTTGTGTCTTATAAGTTCCCGAATTAAATATGTTACGCCCTCAAAATAATATTAAAAAGTTTGAAGTTCCAGGAAGCTACTACTGAGACAGACCATAAAAATGTGACATCTAACAAATGACTTCGGGGTAAATTGAGCCATTGCTATACCTGTAGTTTTGCCCTAAAACGAGAATGGCACCCCCTTAGGTTCCGTGTTTTGTTCACAGTCCACCAAGATCCGTCGATGAACAGTTGCAACAGCTCAGATGGACCGTACTCGATCAATGGACGCTCTGCTCCTGATTCAGTGAACAGGTTCATTCTAATCCAATTAAATTTAATACCTTACATATATAATTCATCATAGTTATGAAATATGCTAGAAGGATATTAGATATGCTAAAGGACTTACGTAAATTCTAAGTACATTCCCTGAGGTGCGTCCAGTAGGCCTATCTTGTCCTCAGTATTCTTATATAGTGTCGCTTTAGCTGTAACATAAGTTGCATTGTTCGAAGAACCCGACAGAATCCGGTAGTCAACCATCATTGGCTGCATTTCACAATATATTAACTTAACGATTATAGTTCATTTTTTTTGGCAGCGTACTTTATTTATTCCAAAATTTGGAAATTTGGGTTCGCGGTTACGGGGTTGTATAAGCAAACGTATGTGCAACGCCATGTCCGGATGCTTTTAAATAGCAAAACATTTTGTTTACCCAGAAGTATATTTTGAAAAGGGTCTGGAATGTATTCCTGTGTTACTTTCAATCAAATACATGTTTTAAATATTAGACTACAATTTAATTGTAAATTTTTCAATCTGAAATCTGAATTGTTCAATGTTGGTAAGTCTTTGGAGTGGCCTAATTGGCAAAATCACTGCAGGTTACTACTGTTTGTAGTTAGTAAACACATTAGCTATTTTGATGACTTTTCGGACAACTTGGATCTAACGGATCTGTGATCTGTCAAATTGGATATTCGTTCACCATGAAATGAACTCACATAATGAGCAGAAGATTCGAAATCTTTCGCAAATTAGTATTTCGAAGCACTACAATGCTTTTTTAAGATAAAAACTCTCTGACGACAATACTTCCGGCAATTTGGTCAAAGTGACGATGTTCTTACAAATTTGTCGCATTACGGGTCCGCGGTTTTTAAGTTGTTCGACGTTTCTAGGGGCAATAAGCCTAATTTTGAAATAAATAAAGTACGCTGCCAAAAAAAATGGACTATAACTGGATAATTAACTTATAGTAACGTAATAGGTAACTTAACTTAATATTATCTACCAAATCTCTGAGAAAGTTTATCTTATTTGAGTTAAATGAAACTTAATGTAATCTAGATTGGAAACATACCTCCAAGTAGCGAAAAACAAATTCACTGAGCAATTTAGTCTCGAATAAGTTAATTGGTTTCCACTCTGCTTCAGAAGGCGTAGAATGTATAATTTCCAAACTTATTTCAGTCATCGCCGAGTACCCAACGCAAGATATTTCAAACTCATCCAAAAATTTCTTAAGATTGACATTTTTAATGACATCATTCTTAACGGATCGAACATCCCGGATTATGAAACTATGCAAAAAAAAATGCATTTCAGTACTATATCACATACCTTACGTTTATTTGCTGATTTTTTGGATTTTTAGATTTGTTTCGTAATTTCCCAATTTAGACGATTTTTCATCCGGTTATAATCTAGTAATTGGACGGACTCAAAAAAGTACACTTAGCAAATGAGAGTATCCAAGTATCCTATTACATTTAATATATTCTTGACACATAGTGCATTCAACTAACTATTCTTATTATGCACGTTAGATATGTATTATTATGTTAATGATCTACGTATATCGTCGAATCGTATATGCCAAATTTTTCTTCATGTTCATTCTTTAACAATACAGTTTGAATGTTCATCGCATTATGAACTTCCCATTACAAATATGGTGATTAGAATTTTTTAATTTTTGGAAGTTTTTTGTTTTCAAAGGAACCATATTTTCTTAGGCTTTTACAAGCTTCCTACACTTGCGATTAGAACCCTGATCAAAAATACCCTAAATAGATCAAAAACATGTTCAATAATTTATCTATATGTTATTTATTTACTGATAATGTATAGCATAATTATTTGTAAATTTGTGCAACGATATTATGATTACGGAATAAATAACGACTTACTAAGGCGCTTCTTCGGGATCAGCTACTACAATCGCGTTGCCAATGTACTCATCATTTTTCAAAGTCATCGTATACTGACAATACTGCGCTTTCTGAAACACAAAAACTTGAGTACAACCATTATGTAATCAAACCTCGCTCTGTATTTTCGAGCATTCTATAGCAGAAGTACCATCTCCCTAGAAAACTTTATTTCCAATGTTGTCTGGTCTTCACTTGGCTTAACCCTAATCACACGAACTTCTTCACTTCGCGAAGGCCCTTCGAAAATCATTTTCTGTAGGTTGTCTGTTGTGTTGCGTATGTACAATATTTTGCTATCACTTGCATATGACAAACATTCATCGGCCATGGTCTTTGGCGACAGGTCATAGGATCCATGTTTTTTCGGATAATCAAACTTATTTTTCTTCGATTTCTTGATATAATTAAAGACATCAATTTGCTGGATGCTTACTATTTTCAGCCTAAAACATCGCTGTAAAAGTTAAAGTCTGACGGAC
Organism: Bilobella braunerae; assembly: GCA_034694865.1. Classification (NCBI taxonomy): domain Eukaryota; kingdom Metazoa; phylum Arthropoda; class Collembola; order Poduromorpha; family Neanuridae; genus Bilobella; species Bilobella braunerae. Next base: position 29,267 of record JAQFYP010000075.1, read on the forward strand.
AATTTTTAATTCAACTGCACCACAACCAACAAGATACAATTCATTGCTTCCACACAGTCGTTTGCTTACAGTAAATAGTAGTCTTTAAAAAAATTCTATGATCAAATAATCTATCACCGTATTAGAATGATAAATCATTATTAAAATTTGGAAGTTACTAATGACAATGACATACATCCTCAAATCCTACTGTAACCAATCGAAAATGAAAAAGGGTTTTAAATTTAAAAATTCAAAAAAGCATAAAATTGTTGATGATACCATGTAGCGGGAAAACTCAGACACATTTTGAATTGCAAAAAATTGTTTGGATTACAAAATGACCGTGTGGTAGCAAGTAACCTTACCAGTGAGTGTTTTTTCTTTGAAATTCTTTGGCAAATCCATAAATGTGAAAGTCCTCAAACTGGAATTTAAAACTTACTTCTTTAAATACTTCCTAACAAAGAAAAACGACATTTTAAATGAAAAAGCATATAAAGATCTTTCGATAAACATAAACAAATAACCAAAAAAGAACTACACTAATAGTTGTGATACATTTTAGAGTTTTAAAAAGTACCGGATCAGCGCAAGCAAACACAGGTAAAATAAAGAGGAGGAGAATTGAACTTGTCACCATTTTGCAAACTACAAAGCAGGAAATGTAGCAAAACAAAAACTGTTCTAAAGTAATACCCGATTAAATGCACATTTTTATTGCCAGAAAACCTAGGTTTTCAAAAGGGTGTTGACGCTACTTTTTTCAAATTTTCAAAAAACATATTTCTGAAAAAATAAAGACATTTTACGCTCTACTTTTCAAAGTTCAATTTCAGTTTAGCAACAACATAGTTTTTGTTATGAGTTTAGCATTTGAGCTGAAGATTAGGCTAAAACGGATTTACTTGTTTGTTTTTAGAAAATAGTATTTCAAATTTTCTAACTCAGTTTGATACGCATGATACAGGGAAGAGTACCGAACCTTTGCTTGAATTTCGACAACTGAGAAAATGCCGCAATTTTTTTCTTTAAGTGAACACCTTTTTATAGTATTACGCTAAATAAACTGAAAGTGTAGTTAGTAATCAATCAAACAAAATACAAGTCAAAGCGTGTAGCTGAGTAATTGGTAACTTAGTTAGTTTATTGATGGCCGCTCTTTTTAGAAATTTGTCTATGGAACGAGAGAATTGATTTACATTATTGTTTTATACAAATATTATGACATTAAGATGGAGTTCGATAAAAGATATACCTATACTAATTTAAATTTAAAATGTGGTAAGTTTTTTCATTAATTTTTTTGTTTGGAAAGGAAGTGACCTGATTATAATTTCAAAATTTTGACATTTAACATTTCAATTTTAAAATTAGGAATATTTTTTCGAAGTTGAACTAGGAAGGCCTCTAGATTTTCAAATGAGGGTTCATGTTTTGAAGGTGGTTCAGACGCTTCATCTTGCGTGTCAGGAGGGTCCATTTGATTTTTATTGGCCTTCTTCCGATGTTTAATTCTTCTGGATTTTGGCTGTTCATGTTTTCCATGAGCAAAGTCAGATGTTGACTTCAATTGGACTGGGAGTAGATAATGAATTGGATTCATAACGAGTTTTGTGTGGTATATAATGCAAATGAACGCTATTCTTAAAGCGGAATTTTTTTTGGGTTTACATTAATATCACCATCAGAAGACCAAAAAACAAGGTAAAAATAATATATACGGAATGTAATTTGTGGAAAATCGTAGTTTGGAGAAAATGTTGCTCTGCAGAATTAGTTATATGTAGCTCGTCGTGTAGCCAAAAATTGTGGAAAAACTATTTTGAAATTTCCAGAAAATTTCTTTTGTTTTACTTAGATTAATTTAATTAATTCGAAAATAAGACAAATAAAGATGTAGAGCGTTAATCGTGATTAGTCGATTTGTGTACTTCGCTTTCACTGAAAGTAGGTAAAAGATACAGAATCTCTATACAAATGACAACTACTCATTTGTCTGAATGTATATGTATAATGTCCTTGCCGGACGGATAAAGGCAACTTTAGCTTTAAATGTAGTTTATGGAAGACTTGAATTTTTAACAGATGTGTAACATCGTACGTAAAGTGGGTGCTATTGACAAGAAATGGGTACTAAGCCGCAAAACAGCTTCAGGAGGATCCGATAATTTCCAAACCTCGATCTTCCACAATGATGTATTTGAATAAACCTTTTAGAACAAAATGGTTTCTGCGCATGCGCACTTGCAATATCGCAACTTTCGGCCTCTCCATACCGAACACACCAAATGCCACATAATGAGATGCAACAAATTAAGATTCCAAGAATAATTGTACAGATAAGGAAATTTGGATAATACGATTTTAGGGTTCGTTTCAAAAGTAACTTTCAAAATCCAATATAATCGATTATTCTACTGTGATGAAACAATTATTTTCATTTAGAAGTACTTTTTTAAACAAACCCTAAAATTTTACTATCAAGAATTGCTCAAGAACTAGATCAGAAGGCAAAATTAAAAAATTAGAATGAGTCCACTATGTAACTTGTACTTTGAAAAAAGGCTAAATTTTTGGAAGGCGTATGACAAAAAAAACATAGGTAAGAGTTAATAAATAACGCAATAATGAATTAATCTAGCCTTCAATAAAATAATTTTGTATCTTTTTGATAGGAAAGTTATACTGTTATTTTTAATTTAGGATTTTCTCTTTATTAGGTTAATTAGGATAATTAGGTTTCTAGGTTATTTATATTTGTTTCCATCAAAGCGAGAAATTATTGCAAAATATCACTTTCGGTAATTCAATTTTTGAAAAAATATTGTATGATATGAAAATGTAGACGATGCATAAAGAAATGGAACCAACATTGCTTTGCTGCTAGCGTTATAGATTTCTTTTGAGCATACTTAATAATAATATATGGATGAATACATATATGAATGCAATTGTGGATATATATGGTCTCATTCTAATGTCGGTATATGTAAGAAATAACAGTTTGCCCATCCTTCTAACCTAACCATTTAGTTACTTTGGAAAATATCAAGCAAGTACGCCGAAGAGATATTACGTTCTTTGATTTCGATTTGAACATATTCTGCCACCGCAACTATGTTTTTGAAACTTCTTGTGAAACTGAAAAAGTCCTTACCTCCGTGTGATTCCCAACGAGACTCTCCCAGTTAGAATTCGACTTTCCTGGGGTAGGCACAGCGATTGACAACTCAGGGTCAAATTGATTCTAAGTCGGTTTTTGGCGAAATAACAATTTCACTAAATAATAAAATATATATAGAATACAATTAACAAGTAATTTATGACCTATATAATAATCTATAATAATGAAAGTAAGTCGCATAGTCGGAAGTTGGTTTATTTGGTCGAAAAAGTAATTTGGTTGAAAGTGTAAAATTGTCCAAAATAAAAGTTCGAAAATAACATAGAGGGCACTTTAGTATGTCATCAGTAAAGTTGGTACCCTTAACTTGAAAATAGAGGGTACTTTTACTTGGTACACTTAAGTTGAAAATAGAGGGTACTTAAGTATGCTATCAGTAAAGTTGGTACCCTTAAGTTTATAATAGAGGGTATACTTAAATATGTCATCAGTAAAGTTGATATCCAGATGTACCAAAGAATTTTTAAAATTAATAATTTAAATATTCAAATTTAAAAAAGGTACTTGAAGGTCACAAACTTTAATAAACAGGCTTGCTTGGTCACTTTCAAAGGTGCTAAAACTGCGTTTGTTTGTGATTAACTGGGAGAGTTGATATGACTAAATGAATTAGAAGGTCGCAGTACACAGAACATTAGTTTTTATCAGAGCCAGTGTTGATCAGTGGGTGACCTCAACTATAACTCAAATTGGCTTAAACGAAAATGACCTCAAATTACCTCCGTTGACAGTAGACTCAAAGACTTACTCGTCATGTAACTGGTAATGCATATACTACACATTTGAAATCAAGTCATCGCAATACGCACAACCCTGATAAATTTTTGTTGATTGACAAGTGCTAAGAGGTTCCATCAAAGAACGGACTTGGTGGGCTAAACTGTAAGTTGCCACTCACAGTATGCCACGACACAATAAAAGTTGTTGTTCAACTTTTCCGTCGGGGATGGGAGAATATTTTGTGTGTGCGCCTAATAGCTATGTTCAAATTCATATGTAAAATTTAATTTGGCTACATTGGCTGGAGAGAACCCGCAACAGAATGGTTCCATCTGCTATTCTACAAAATTCACTTTTTTACGTGCACCACCAGAAAATATAGTACAAAGTGGAAAAAACTAAAGGGTTTGGTGATGGGGGAAATAATGTTATTCCTTAGCTCAGGATGTTTCCAAACACTTTCACACAATATTAAAAACGCAATATAATGCCTAACTTTCACTGGTTGTTTTAAATTAGACAACTCTTAATGAGTGAATTCATGTCAAAGAATATTTAGTTTGATTACTTCTATCATCCCTCACTTAAATATTACATAAATATTTATATTATTATTTGCACTTTTCTTTGTGAGGGCGACTTTCGGTGCATTTTCAACAAGAAATAGATTTCCCTGACCTAAGACTAAACAGCATCTGAAGATATTTGGCTTGAGAAAGAACAGTCAATGAATTTTATTGGACAACGGCATTGCCCATACTCACCATAACATTGACGTTTAACAAAACACAGGTTTCCCAATGCTCAACTTCCCAACAGCCAGTCAAAAAATTGACACAATGAAGTTGCAATTTAATTTTTTTTGCTTCTATTTTATCTAATTGACATATTGCAAGGCAAATTATGTGAGTTACATATTTTACAATAACTTTATTCCACCAATAAAATCAAATGAATTTTAAGTATTTTTCATTATATTTATATATTTGGATACTTTCTCTTTAGTGTATTCATATGTAATAATTCTTTTTACACATCTTGACTGTTTTCGAGGTTTCATTTGTACTTTTAACCTCTAACGAAAAGTAAATAAGAAACAAATGGAAGCTGTATTTCCAGGAAAACGAATTGAATCGGTTTGGTTGATATCAAGGGTTGTGACCCTTGAATCAACTAACCTAACTTTTGATTTATCTTTACGTCTCTGGATATTTTGTAACGCTTAGAGTAAATAATTTTTGAAGACAAAGGTCCCCCGTATGCATTATTTTGTCAAGAAACAAGTAATTTATTCAAAAACAAAGGGGTACGTTTGGTGAGTAACAAATTGTTTGCTTGAAAATTTCTAAAACCTCCTGAAACAAAACAAGATTTGTCAAATTAGAGAGGTAAAAAATTTGAGCCTGGACTTAGAATGTTTGGTTATGCGCCCAATTTTACACAACCCAACCTTGAACCTTTTTAAATTATTTTAATACTATTCAAGCATAGCAGCAACAAGCTTATTGTACAAATATTCGTAAGAAATATTTGTATCCTTTTCTTTATGGAAAACGGTGGACGCAAGTTTTTCTAAAAATTTAGAGTCCAGACTGCTTTTGGTAATCCCAATTTGTACCCAAGTTTCTTAAGACACCGTTGTAAGCAGACTGCTAAAATTGAAACTGTACTTTTCGGGAGCCTTAAAACATTTCTTCCAATCTGGTAGTTCCTAAAGGGGTGTTAATTTACTTGTTTTAGAATCAAAACTGGACCAAACGGCTGTTGCAGGTATTGTTATGACACTTAAAATACAGACATAGAGACAGGAATAAACAATCTAATAAATCCTATGACGTGCAACACAATTCAGTGCGATAGGGCTAAAGCCGTGCAAGTATTTTACCTCTTCACTTCATCAATAGTAGCCTGAACTGCAATGTCAAATTCGTTAGCAAGATTAATCCTAAAATATACCTAATTTGAGAACAATATTATAACACTAATAAAGTTAAGATTTCGATATTAGTATAAAAGTATCCACGTGTCATAAGAAGTTTCTTCAAAAGTAACATATTTTACCTGATCATGCACAATATTTCCGTATATTTGTAACCCTTCTCCAAAAAATTCTCTGCACCCAACAAAGCGTCGCCATCTTGATTACTTCTCTGGTGTGGCACTGCGCAGAAACAACATATTTGTTGCGTCCTCACCAATTACTTTGAGACAGCTTGGTAGATTTCGCGTCACACTTGTCCATTTAAACCTGAATATATTTAATTATATTTTTAAATAATTGTAATAAATATAATACTATTTTTTGTTAATTTATTTCAAACAGAAGGGTGTAACAATGGGGCAGAGTTGAAAGGGATCCAGTCAATCATTTTTAGTTTGTGGTTACTTAATAACAGTAATACTACAGCCGTATAACCTACTTCTTATGTCTTAAGACATCTAGCTAGAAATATGAGAGGCGGGAGTTCAAACTCTACTGCTTTTTTAATCAAATCCTTAATTACTTTTAACAAAAAAATCTACGACGATAACAAATGATCAAGCGGCATCATTATCGACAAGCTGGGTTGAGCTGCCATACTAAAACACAAAAAACACCACCAAAACGCCAAGAGCTACTTAAATAGGTGATTTGAATAACTTAAGTTTTAATACTAATAGAAATCAATCAAACCAACAAGAAATGTTCACTCAAAGTGCTAGAAAATGTGCGATCACGGTCAATTGAAGCGTTTATTGGAAAAAGGGTTTAAGCGCCAAGTGATTTTAGCGTGGTTTCCGGGGACGACTTAAGAATTGAACACTTATGTTGCTCCTGGCGTGTCCTTGGCAACAAATATCGTTCCACTTTTAAATTAAAAATGTGAATTCTGAGAAGGATATCAGTAAAAAATATTAAGTAAAGTAAATAACTATTAAAAGAATCTGCGATCCTAACACTTTACCTTTACCGCACATTATGTGTAAGATTTGCATATTTGGAGGAATGGCAAGGACCCAATGATTGCAGTAGTTCCGCTGCTGCAAAAGCCAAACTTACTTAGGGACGAGAAAGCAATAATTATTTTCCGATTTAATTTCGGAAACGAGTCGTTTCTTTTCAAAGTGGTATGTGTCCTGCCTTAAAATTTTTGCCAACTCGAGGTTTACTTTGCCGTATTTCCGTATTTGAATTAATAAAAGTAGTATTTTTAACAGCCGTCAGTTTGGTTTTAACGTAAAGGGTCATTGCGGTTTTTTTTAAATTATTATTTGTACGTTTAAAATTAAATTACAAATGACCAGCCGTACAAGCCCATTCTATGACAGGTGATTGGTAAAAATATGGTCTACAAATTCAAGAAACGGTTAACTTAAAAGCTCTCCTGTCCTAGGACGTGCAGTTTTAAATATATCTTGTGTTCGACATTTTTAGCAGTACATCATCGGGTTAGCTTTGTGTGCGTAACGATTGTAACAATTTCTTTTCAGATTAATGAAAAGTTTTCTTGAAAAAAAATTTTTTAAGGAGAAATTTCTGAAAATTCTCCCATTTGATTTAATTTAGTAATCTAACGTTCAAATTTTACATTTTCAAAAACGAAATAAGGGAGCAAAGGAATGCGGCGCGGCAGCTCTGCTTTGCTATTAAAAAGTTAATAAACTTGACACTAGCCAATCAAGCACGTCATATGACAAGGGGATCTTAAAATTAAAATCCTTCCGTTACTAGGACGGGTTAGTTTGCCTTGAATAAAGGGTAAACGAAATGTGCGTGTAACACTAGTGTTCGCGTTTACGGCTCGTATTAATCGTGATAATCTCGCTTAAAACAGTGATTGGAATGAACTAAAAAACAAGATTACAGTTTTTCTTGTGAAAAAAAAATTCAAATTAGATTCAGAGGTTCTTTTTTCTATTTTTTTAAGTTTTCATTTGTTATTTTTTAGAAAAGTTTGTTTATCAACAAATCGAAAATGAAATAAACAAATCAAAATAAAATGGCGCTTAGACCCTTTTTCCAATAAACCGTTCAATTGATGTGAGGTATTTGTAAATTTTTGCGTGTGGTGGTGAAATGGTCATCTTGATTTTTTGAAGCATCTTTACCACCAACAGCTCAACAGCAATTTCCTGTAATGTTAATGTTGTAAGTTGAGATAAAACTTATCATAAGTGGACAACATAAAATTTAGTATTAAGAAATCGAAGCAATTTTTGAAATGTCTTCCTATCTTCATGTGCAGTTCAATCTCTAAATATAAAAACAGTATATAGGATAACTTTTAAACTTTTAAAAAGCAAATATGTTGGTTGGGAGCGGGTGTGCCATTATAATTTGAATTATAATTATAATTTTATACTATCTCTAAGTAAATTAATTAATTAGTTCATGCTAAGTTTAGTTTAGTTTAGCCTTTAGCTGAATTTGGTTTAACCTTAGTTTATACTATTCTTAATTCAGTCTAGTTTAGCCTTTAGTTAAGTCTAGTTCGGTTAAGTTTACTTAGTTTAGTCGAATTTCAGATTTATTTAGTTCTTACCTCTTAACAAATACACAGTTTTTAACAATACTCAGTCTAATTACATAGTAATCTAAGTCAAATTAAATAAGTCAAAGTACTATGTCTCAAAACAAATTCTCTTAATCAAATATGTAACCCAAAAATCTCAGTCCCTGTTGACTAGGGCCTTGGCCAATTGTCAAATAAATACATCATCAATCATCAATTAAGAAATCGATGCAATTTTTGGATTGGACATACTTCATCGCATCCACACTATATATACCTCTGGCTTTCATTAAACATTTAACATTAATGTTAATAATATCAATCTATGTTGTTTTAATTAGTGGTATGCTCATTTAGCAATTAAATTTTTTTTGTTCTTTGACATTTCCACTAAGGGTTCGTCAACATGTGTGGAGTACTGTGGGTTCCGGCCATGGTGGAGAGGCGAGTGGCTATGGATCCTGGGGTTTGGTAAGAAGCCTTGAGGAGTGGGACAGAAGGGCTTTCTGCTGGACGTTGAACGGGCTAGGGCCCTTCCACTACTCCGCCTTTGGCAAGAGATAGGAACAACCGTCTTACGCATACGTGACCCCAGTCCACCCTCTGCAACTGCAACCCCAGGTCACACACGCACCCCTACTGCCCCACCTGAGCTCCAATACCCCATTCGGGCAAGGGAAGTGGGAAAACCTTTCGGAAAAAACCACTTCCACATTGGCGACACCGGGACTCGAACCCGTGTCCGTCCATTGGTTAGAGCTCAAGGCTCTAACCACTTGGCCTACAAGAGTTGGACCCTGATGGATAACTAAATTTTCTAAATTATGTTGAGATTACTTGAGCATGTCCCTCATTTGAAATGATTAAAGTAGTATCATCAGCGTAGCACTGGTATTAACATTTGGATCAAGCGTGAAAGGGTCATTTTGCAATGTTTGCAAGTAAAGGTTCAATACATAGTACATATAGAGAACTAGCGATTGGGTCACCTTGTTTATCACCTCTCTCAATCATAATCTTTGGGGTTATCCCGTCGCCAAAGTTTACTTGTACAAACGTTTCATGATAGAGAATTTTGATGTAGTTTATAAAGACTTCTGGAAACTTAAACTTTTTTAAAATTCGAAACAAATAATCATGATCAATATTGTCAAAAGCAGATTCTTGATCAAGTGAAAGCAAAGCGCCATTTACTTTTAATTTAATATTTTGAGAAAGAAAAATTAAATTTACAAAAATACTCCGTTTTCCTGATTCTAGTTATAACTTGAAAAATTGAAGTCTAAAAAATCTAGTTTCAACTTGAAAAAGTTACTACAGTACTACTACTAAATGTTTTGATGAAAAGTTAAATTCTGTAGTTCTAAGATGTTAAGTGTTTAAATAGCCATACACAACAAACGTAGAAATATATTTGAGTAAAGCGTAATGTAAAGCGTAAAGCGTAACAGTAAAGTAAAGAGTAATTTTTTTCTTCACTATTAATATTTTAATTAAATTATAGAAATCAAACCAAAAGTCGAATTGGGAAGCGAAAGGGAGCAGACGTAACTTTTTTGTCTCTTTGTTATTATGAACATTTGTGAAGAGTCAACATAAGTAATTATACAATTCATCACTTATTACAATTGTGAGCAGTGAAGAGTTTCAAAATCAGAATTGATACGAGGACGATTTTTAAATTTAAATCGGAATTAGAAAACGTTATTTTAAAAATTCAGGAAAAACCGGACACTATCAACCGCTCCATAACGGTTTAAGTTCATCAACCCTATATTTAGATGTGCAAAAATTATTGGAGTACACATTAAACATTATCGCAGCCATTGAATCTATGAAATCTGTTAATTAAAATAAATTACAATTAGGGTAGATCTAAAATTTGCAGTACAGCTTTTTGGAAAAGGGACAGGAATTAGCATCTCGGATGACCTCACTTTTGCAAAGCGGGCTATAAGGCGAACCCTAAGTAAACAATTAATTTAATTCAAAGCAGAAGGAAATAAGGCATTAATCAGGCGCACAACCCTATTTGTTAATAGTACGGAACAGCAATTATTACAAACGATGGAAGAGAAAGGTTGCCGACAGGGACATTTGCTGCCGAAAGATCACACCAATTGACCTCACTGTTAGAGGGTGAAAAACTTCAAGCCGTGCATTTATGATATACTGCCAAATTCCAACAAGCAGTAGCGGCCTTGAAACGCTGAATCCGCAATATCAAAATCCTTTTCCCAATTGAAATCAGTTCAAAATTTCACGAATCGTCGAGTATTGCCGATCAGTTTAGGCATAAATTAGAAATATATTATGGAAACTTAAATGATGAACTACTTAACTCATTATAGAAAAGTTTGTTAAAATTTAAAACGGACACGCTTAAAAATAAGCAAAACCTTCAGAAAATAAAAAAAAACCTAAACCTTTATTTTTTAAATAATTGACACTTAAAACAAACAAACGGTTTGAATTGTTATTACCTTTTACTAATTATGCCTTCGATTCTAACTATTCTCACTAATTGTTAAAAAAAATGCTCACTTCAAAAATACTAAGTATACTAGTATTAGAAATGTGATAATCTTACTCCAATTTGAAGTTAATTTTGAATTTTGTGTCCACAATATATTGCACATAATTAAAGAATACAAATCATGTTGTCCAATTTGTACTCAGGCTATTGTAAATTTAATTTTACGGAAATCAGTCGTAATTTGTAGGGCCTTGCCCCATAGCCTAACGCCTGCATGGAGTCGTAGTTTCATTAGTAAAAAAAATAAAACAAAAAATTACTAAAAAGTCTTTTGCATAGTGGTGATCTAGATTGATGACTTCAATAATGATCAAAGAAAAGAATAGCAAGGCATCCACTAAATTAAATGGAACATGTATAAATGCAAATAATAATTAACAACGTTTGTATCCTTCACGAGTATTCACCCTACTATTTGACGTAGTATGAAATCACAGTTGGTCCATTATTTTCCTTATATTTCTTGCGTTGGCCAATCACTTTGTCAATCTACTCTATCTCACAGATTGAACAATATCAGTGGCTCGTAAACTGAAAGTTTCAATTTCATAATTCTTAAGACGAATTTCATACTTTGAGCCAGGCTAAAACTTTTGCCAAGCAGAAGAACAAAGTTAACATTGCGCATCAATTTAGTCAAGTTGGATGACGTTTCTTCTGATAAAGTGTTTTGTGTAATGTTTTTTTTTTATTTAAAATGAAAAATAACACCTACTTTTAAAAAAGGAGCACTCCTTAGCTTTTAAAATTAAAAACTCAATTAATGTTCCCTTGTCCTAAGTCGGGTATTTTACTAGTATATTATAATACTTCATATTAGTACTTTTTGACAAAAAAAAAGGTTATATATACTATTTGAATTACTAACCAACAATAGCTCTCTACTCCAAGCGGGGTCAAAAGGCTGATAAACCCCTGTTGTGAGATACTTTTTAATTTTTTCCATTTAGTGGCGTCCGGTTACCATCAGTTTCCAATGGTTCCTCAATAACATGTTTGGGGAACAGGTTGAATGAGAAGCTAGTCATGGTAACGCCCCAATTTGACTTCGTTTTTATAGTGTTAGGACGACCGACCTACAAAATGGCAATCAGCTATTCTATACTCCAACGACATCCTTGGACCAACGACCTTGAATACTGATAAGTACACGACAAGCGTGTACTAGGATGGAGCCACGGTCTAGTTCACATTTATTGAATTAACCAATAATGACCGCACTGTAAGTATGGGTATAACCGCTGTTCGCATATGGCCTGGTCAATATTTGCTTGTGCTAGTGATTGGGGGGATGTGGTATGGGCCTGTTAGTTGACTGGGAAGTTCTGAGTAAAATGGGCAGTGAACGTAGGGTTGACCAACGAAGAGCCTCTGCTCAGGCAGAGGCTGAACACCTCCGTGCGCATACTGACCCAAGCTCATCCGTCCAACCGCAACTTTCCACGCTTCTACTCAACACTACCACACCACCACTTTCTTACTGAAGTGGTGCCGCGACTCGATCTCAGCACCTATCCAAGTTAGGACAAGGGTCCCTGGCTAAGGCCGTGGGCAAGTGCCAATGCAATAATGTATATCAATCAACACAGGCTAGGATTTCTAAGCTTCTGGTTTTTTTTAGTTATAACATTACTCATAATAACTTGTTTTCCATATTAGCCTAACGGTGATTGAAACTTACTATTGTTATTAACTGTGATCAAATCCAATTTAATTGTGAACATGGACTTAACGTAACCGCTGAAGAGATTTCATTTCTGGTAACGTGGATCACGTTTTTTGCCTTTTCTCTTAAATTATTCATTTAAAAAAAGGCGGCGAACTTATTAACCCGCATGTTTTTAGGGTTATTCGGAGTACTGCCTCATTTAATCGTTAAATAATGTGCCATACTACTCTAGTACACATATGATTGGAAGTTTTTGCAAATTCTCCGCAAAAAAAAACGCCTCGTGGAAATAATTTTGCGCACTAAACTACGAGCCTACGACGAAAGCGACGAGTTAGACGACCAAGACTTAGAAAATAGTTGGCGGTTGTTGGAATAATTAACTAAAAGAGTCGTCTCAATTGATAATTCGGAGTAGTTTATTGATTAAAAGCTTTCTCGCAACTAACTCGCTTAAAGTTAGGAAAAGTGCATCTTAGATCAAAAGT